>SKCR01033703.1:0-89650 GCA_019454045.1 Zanthoxylum bungeanum
AATCAACTATAATTTGATTGGTTAAATTCAAATATATATTGATTACTATAATCTAATTATACAATCAACTATAAATTGAAGTAGTTTGAATACAGTCCAACTGTTTAATTTAAAACAACGATTAAATATTGGTCCAACTAATATATTTATTTAAGTAATGACAAAAAATTGAAATGAGCGCGTATTGGCAAGTATCTAGACGAAATTGCAAATTTAATACTTGCCTCCCACTATTTTTTCAGCGAGCCTCTAACCCTCTGTTGAGTACTCAGGAAAATTTGTTTCCTAGTGTGCTAGGATCCCGTTAAATAACACACAACCTTGACTTTGGCCAACAAGCTGTATGATATTTAACTAGGTAGATCTCTAAGATCAATTGGATCTCATCCAATACCTAGATCCAGTAGGTGGACATCCAAATCCGAAACACATATCTAATATATGCCAATATATCCAATATATTCCCTAACCTTTTTCCTCTGAATCAATTAAGCCTTGGCTTTGGCACAACAAACTTAATGATTCCAGTTAAGCGGGACCCATTGACCTTGGAAAGCTTCGTAATCGATGTCGATGGACAAGAAGTGATCTTGACTTTGGCCAACAAATCACAACTTGGACAAGACATGCGATATGGAACAAAGCCTTCATGATTCAAACACATCCGCGATGGACAAAGGTCTTGACTTTGGCCAACAAACCAGTGCCAATCTTAGATCTTGAGAATGAATCATTCAATGGAAAGAAAAACGCTTAATATTTGTTGAGGGTTTTTCGCGTAATTGGCAACCGATGAATTATCTTTGATTAGGTCTCATCATACACCCTTAAACATGCATTCTAAAAGCATAATAAGGCGCGATAAATAAATTAATAATGATATGCGGATGGATATTTAAAACAACTTGTTTCTAGAACAAATCTCTCATTTTCCTCTCTCCCGCTAGCACAACTCTTACTTCTACCCAATTACATAACACTTCTAAAGAAACCTCATTTACATTGAGGGGAATATGTGAGAAGAGAAATACAAAGAATCAAGAGGTAATAGGTAGGACACGCAGGTCCAATTTAATAAATTCTAAATTTATTACAACAATTTCCAAAATTGCCCTCACCATCTAATATCCATCCGATATACATTATTCATACATCACATCCATGTATTCACACAAAGCATGTTATCAATCAATCTAATCCAATTAATTAATATGAAATTAATGACCATCCAATGTTCAAACAACGATTTGATTTGCACGAGTCCGACTCGTTTAAGAATAAGTACTCAAAATACGAATTCTTGAATTATATCAAAGTACAATATTAAATCCAATTTAATTTGTATTCAATACTAATTCTTTATTTAATTCCAAATTAAATAATTACACTTTATTAATGAGCCTTTACAACTTAGATTCTAAATCTAATCTTTACGGGTCTCAAAGCCCAATTAACATCCAATGTCAATTTAATTAAAGACCAATGGGCTTTCAATTAATTTATAAGGCATAGACTTTGGCAACCAAATCCCAATAAGGAATCACCCTTTTGCCAAAAATCAATTTAGGCCCATTAGGCCCAATTAAAATATTAAATGCCCATTTAATCATATTTGGACTTTATGGAAATGGTTTTAGGCCCAATTGGATCCAACCAATTAACCTAAACCAAACTTGGCCCAACCAAGCCCATTAAGCCCAAATACAACTTTATTAGCCCAATTCCAAATTTAGCCCAACTAATTAAATTCCAATATTCCAAATATCATAATTCAATTAACTAAAAAGCATTAGCCATAATCAACTACTTAAATCAATATTTCCAAAATACCAATTTACATAATTAATCATGCTTTCTAATTATCAATTCATGTCCAACATAATTGAAGCAAAATCAATCCCATTCATGCTTTGAAGCTCACGACAATTAGAGGGATTTTAAATCTGATTTCGATTTTCATCCAATTAAATCCAAAATCAATTTATCTCATGTCTTCCAACTCATCCAATGATCAAAAAACAAAATTACCATGACATTAGGGCATCTCAAACTTTCGGCCAAGCCAAACTTTTGGGGAAAAAATAATCCAATTCAATTTTCATCAAATTGATCATGCATAACTCTAAGTTATCATCATTCAAGCATAATCAAACAATCAATTTTATCAAATCATGCTCAAATAAAATTTACCCAAATTTTACCCTAAATCAATTTCATGCTTAATAATGGCTCTGATACCATTGTTGTGTTTTCTAGGTCAAACCAAGATCAAATTAAGCATATAAACGTGTGAATACATCAAAATAAAGTAGCGGGAATACTCACTTTGATCGGCTTTTGGATGCGATGAACACAAAAAATCTTCATGAGTTTCGGCCAAGCCATCCATGGTAGTCCTCATTGTGTTGTTCTTCAAGCTCCAAGTTTTGAGAATGATGATTCCCTATCACCTTTGTGAGACTCCTTGTGTGTGCTAGCATCATTGAAAAATTGCAACAATTTTTCTATTTCCCCTTGTGTAACTCTCGGCCATGAGAGAAAATTGAGAAAGAGAGAAAAATGGCTTGTTGCCGTGAGGGGAGAGGGAGAGAAAATGTGTTGTGTGGTTTTTGATTTCAAAAATCAAATACATCTTACACTTTTCCAAAAAGTGGTACAAGGCTTTAAAGTCTTCCAACAACTCCCATCAATCACAAAAGTGACAAGCATCACATCACTCAAAGTTATGTGACTTACATCACAAGAATGACTAATGATGTGAAGCGTGATGTGACTTGTGGGCCCCACTTGATTCAAAATACGAGTGGGCCCGCAAACACTCATGGGCTCGGGTTCGCTAATTCTGAATTAACGAATTTTCCGTTGTAACGTAATTAAATCAAATTTAATTAAATAATTATGTCTAGCAAAATTACTATTCACGTCGCTCGCGAATTAATTCTAAATCAATTGGTTAGCCCGAATTAAAATCTAATTTTAATTCCGCGTCGAAATCTAATTTCGCTTAATATATCGAATATATATTAATTTATCGATTAATTCCAAATTAATCGCTCTCTCTTTAAATAATATTTTATCCCAGATAAAATAACTCCGTAATTAATCCTAGATTAATTTTCTCTCTCTTATAATTAATCCTAGATTAATTATGTGCGAGTCATACGTCATCGGTGAATCTTCGGGAAGCGACCCATGAGATCCCTGGATATGTTGGCAGTTAATCCTTTCATCGGACTATCCGCACACGTACGTACCGAGTACTATATTTTTACCGATTTACAAGACATGGTTGGCTTCTAGCAAAGCACCGTGCCTACCCAATTCTCCAGAAATATTCTTAAAGGAATATGTAATCTATATCAGGCGTAGTATACATAGTATTGCGTATTGTGATCCAGTATCGGATGTCACGAGCTAGGCCTGAGGCTGGAATTGTGTCTGTTGGGGTTGGTGCTCAGAGCGCCAATTCCTGGTTGTATTTCTTTTGAATACTTCTGTAAAACATTATTATTATGAATAATATATGCAGTTTCTATAATATAATCTATCTTATTAAATGGTAAAGACGTATTGACCTTAGAATGATTAGTCATGATCCTGTTGCAAATGCGTCGCAATGGACATTGAGTAGTATCATGACGTTGTCATTCTCAGACATTCCTGGTCAAGGTTTACACTACTTGTCAGTATAGTAAACCCGTTGAGACCAGTACATGTCGTATACTGGAATATATGATTCCAATCATTTCTCATGAACCATTAGTCTTGGAGACTAGTATAGACGTGTAGGTGTTTATAGCGGATAAACACTGAACGACTCACCGAAGATTCTTAATGGATGGTACACCAGCGTCAATAAGAATCTTCTCCGGTTGAGTAGCACTTGTGATTCTTAGACTTGAGATGCCATTGTGGGCACATGAGACATCTTCTACACTTAGATGGCAGTCACGTCACCGATCTATTTAGATCAGACATCCGTCTGTTCGTTGGGTTGTAACAGATCCTCAGGGTGTCCTATGTGTATCAAGATAGGATCCGTCAGTTCTGTGTATCAGTGCATAGGTAGTCCATATGATTAGCAATCAAATAAACCATGCGCCCGTGGTAAAGTTTAGAAGCTAGTTCTAAACATTCTTTTAGATATTGCTAATGGAATAGTCGACTGGATAATCCCCGTAGAGATTTGACGTTTACATCTATATCTCTGGGATTTATCCGGATACCTGTGACGGATGAATTATACATTTGCCATGACCTCGACCTGTATGGTTCAGCGAGATTATCCGTGATCGTCATAATCTACGGGTGGATAGATTATGGACACGAAATTAGATTTTGTGACGATATACCTGAATCTAGAGAGTCTCAATAATGAACATACTCGTAGAGCACTAGAGCAACATTAATAAATAATATTGATTATTATAAAGTCGTTTAAAGGTTAAACGCAAGATACGTGCTAAAGGGATAGCTAGATAGTCATTTGCCTAATTATTGTGTATTTACATTTAATACTTGATTAATTTAAATACACATTAATTAATAGTCAAAATGAGTTTTTGACTTATATCCTAAATGAATATATGTTTTTAATATTTAATGTAAATATTATATATATATTTAATATATTTGTATTTGATTAATTAATTAATTATTTAATTGTTAATGATTAAATTAATTAAAATATAAATATCTTACAATAGGATATTTGAAGTAAAATGATATTAGTTGCCTTTGTTGACTTAATTAAATATCTAATAAAGTGTTATTTGGATATTTATGCAACTTGACTAAATTAAAGTGAAATGAAATTGAAATGAATTTGGTGTTTTTTGTTTTTGACAATTTCGGCCAAGGCAATATTTGCCACAAGTATATATTGTTTTATTTTTCATTTCATTTGTTAACCTAATACACTTTACAAAAGAAAAATCCATTGAAGAAACTAAAGAAAGCTTGAGAAAAGAAAGATAAATCAAAGAAAGCTTGGAATTTTAGTAAGTTTCTTGAACTTGCTATTAGAAAGGAAAATGTTCCTTAGGTTCTAGGCTTCAACATGTGATGTTCTTAGATTATTTATTTCCTTATTTCTTTGTGTTTTTGTTGATGGAAGTTTTGATTGAAGTGTTGAGCATGTATGGTGAAGGAAGGTTGTGACTACTATAGTTGTAAACTTTCTTTTAAGGTTTTGGAAACCATGTTGCTAATCTAGAGTTTTTGACCCACTCTAAGATGACCTAGATTTGATCTTGAGTTGTTTCATTGTGTTGAGACTTGCCAAACTTTTGGAAGGAGTTCGAAGAAAACTGAAGTTTGATTTTTGTTTTCTGGTAGACAGAGTGGGTCTTAGTGGGGGCTTGGCCCTATTTTGGAAGAAAGAGTATGACCTGGGTATCAAATCTTTTAGTAGCCACCACATTGATGCAATTATTAGAGATGAGTTAGGGAACCAGTGGCGAATGATAGGAATGTATGGGCATCCAGAGGCAAATAAAAAAAAACATACATGGGAGCTGATTAGGAGGTTATGGGCTCTTTTGGACATCCCGTGGGTCTGATTCAGTGACTTCAATGAAATTTTGGAACCCTTTGAGAAGAAGGGAGGGCAGACAAAGGATGCAATGGATATGGCAAAATTCAAGGAGGTCCTGAGGGATTGTGATCTAAGTGACCTCGGGTTCACGGGTCTCCCATTCACATTGTCAAATAGAAGAGGAGAGAATGGGAACATTGAAGAAAGATTGGACCGATTTTTAGCAAATAGCAGTTGGTGGAATCTGAATCATAGATGAGAGGTAAGGCATCTGGATAATTGGGCTTCAGACCATTGCCCTGTTAACCTAGAAGTTACAATGAAGGCAAGACCAACATGCCTGAATAGAGGTGGCAAGCAGAGGCTAAATTATGAAGAGTCGTGGAGCAAGTATGACCGATGTAAGGAAATTGTTGAAGACTGTTGGCTTTGAGGGGTGGTGGTAATAATAGAAGCCCACCATAAAGATTCAGACTCAAATATATTGAAGCAATGAGACGGCTGTAGGGATGAAGTAGCAATGAATTTAAGGGGAAAAGAACAGAATTGGAGAAGCTAAGGAGTGAACTTCACCAAATGCTTAAGAATGAAGTGCAATATTCAGATTGGGAAAAGATAAAGATACTGAAAAGAAGATAGACCTGATCATGGAGGAGGAAGAAACCTATTGGAGGAGGAGAGCTCGAGTGGACTGGTTGAAAGATGGAGATCGAAACATAAAGTTTTTCCACGCGAGGGCCTCAGAAAGAAAAAAGAGAAATACTATCAAGGGAATAATGGATAAGAAGGAAAGCGGATTGATGATGAGCAGGGGATATGCAAATGCCGTGTTTAATTCTTAGCAGATTTATTCACTTCTACTAACCCTTCCAAGAGTGCATTGAGGACTCTATGGGTGGTTTATGCAGGAAATTCAGGGTTCCTCTGTAGAATGGTTGGATGAATCTTTCACCGAGGAAGAAGTTTTGAAGGCGTTGTAACAGATGGATCCAAACAAATCCCCAGGTCCCGATGGTTTCCCTGTGGCATTTTTCATCAGTCACTGGTCGGCTGTCAAAAAGGAGTTCCTGTCCACTTGTCTTCACATTCTTAACAGCAAAGGTGAAATCTCGATACTTAATGAGACTCAAATGTGTTAATTCCAAAGAAATTGAGACCGAACGAGATGAAAGATTTCAGACCAATTAGTCTCTGTAATGTGATCTATAGGACAATAGCTAAGGTGATTGCTAATAGATTGAAAACTGTGTTGGATGATGTTATTTCTCCGAATAAAGTGCCTTTGTCCCAGGAAGGCTTATTTCAGACAACGTTATAATAGGGTATGAGTGCCTCCACAAAGTGAGGAATTTGAGAGGGGTGGGGGATGGTTCGCTGCACTCAAATTGGATATGAGTAAGGCCTACGATAGGGTGGAGTGGAGTTTCCTTAGGAGTGCAATGAACAAAATGGGTTTCTCTGAGAAGTGGACTGAGCTAGTTATGAGATGTATTAGTTCCCCCTCTTTTTCAATGATAATTAATGGTCAGGCTAGAGGAAGCTTTAAGCCATCAAGGGGTTTACGGCAAGGATGCCCATTGTCACCATATCTGTTCATCTTATGTGGGGAAGTTTTTTCATCCTTACTACAAAAGGCTGAAAGGGGTAAGCAGATTAAAGGAATCAAATTTGGAAAGGACATTGCAATATCTCACCTTTTCTTTACTGATGATAGTCTGATTTTCACAAGGGCCAATATGGAGGAGGCAAATACTGTTAAGAGAATTTTTGACTGCTATGCACAAGCATCGGGACAGCTGTTAATTTTGAGAAGTCATCAATATTTTTTAGCCCCAATACAAATCAACAGTAGCTGATAGAATGAGAAACATCTTCAGCCTCCATCGTGTGTCTATACATGAGAGATACCTAGGGTTGCCTTCTATGGTGGGTAGAAACAAAAGGAAATATTTCAATGAGATTAAACACAAGATTTTGAACACTGTTAAAAGATAGAAAGAAAATTTATTTTCCTGTGGGGGAAAAGAAGTTTTGGTGAAGGCCGTGGCTTAAGCCATTCCTACGTATGCGATGAGTGTGTTCAAGCTCTCTTTCGGTTATGTTAGGACATCCAGAAAATTTTGAACAGTTTTTGGTGGGGTTCCAGTGGTGATAAAAAAGAGTCCATTGGGCTAGATGTAGTAGGCTGTGCATACCGAAGAAGGAGGGTGGCATGGGTTTTAGGGATCCAATTGTTTTCAACCAGGCTTTATTAGCTAAACATGTGTGGAGGATTATCCAAAAGCCTCAATTGTTGGTTTCGAGAATCTTACACGCTAGATACTTCAAGAAAAAGGCGATTATGGATGCTAGTGGTGGAAGTAACCCCTCCTTTATCTGGAGAAGTTTGCTTTGGGGGCGAGAGCTTATTCAGAGAGGTTCGCGGTGGAGAATTGGTTGTGGGGAAGATGTCTACATTGCTAAAGATCATTGGATTCCTAGACCTGAATCTTTTAACCCCATTGTTGTGAACGATACGCTGAAAGAGGCCAAATTTAGTATGCTAATTGGGTTCGACAATCAGTGGAAGGAAGATTTGATTAGAAAACTATTTATTAGGGCTGATGCTGATGAGATTTTAAACATCCCTCTTCCCCAGCAAGCTGCAGCAGATCAGTTAATATGGCACTATGATTTTAAAGGTAAATTCTCAGTTAAAAGTTGCTACCATATGGCTTTTAAGGACAAGAAGGTGAAATGGGCAGACTGCTCAAGCGATAATGGTGACTGGTGGAGATTGGTTTTGGGTTTTTTTTTTTCTTTCCTGTAAAGGTTAAAATCTTTATTTGGAGAGCCTTATCTGATATGCTTCCCACGGCTGCGGCACTGCATAGGAAGAGGATCACTGATTCACCGATTTGCCAAAGATGTGGTAGGGGAGTTGGGGATGTTTTCCATGTTTTAGTTGGCTGCAAAGCTTCCAAAAATGTATGGAAAAAACTGAATGGATTGGCGGCAGTGGGTGGCGAAACGCAGAGGATCTTTGGAGCCTATTAAGTTGGAGCAAGGCTACTTTACAAAAGGATGATATGGAAAAGGTGGGTATGCTGCTGTGGTCATTATGGACAGCCATGAATCACTTAGTTTTTGAAAAGAAATCAAAGCCGTATGACTGTATTCGCAATAGAGCTGAGAATCTGGTGGAGTCTTTTAAAAGGGTTCGCCAGTTGAGGGGTTCTGAGGATGTGAGGCAGGTTGAGCGGCATAGATGGACAGCGCCCCCGACCAATTGGTTCAAAGTCAACGTGGATGCAGCAACAGATAAGGATATGAGCCGTGCGGGGTTGGGGGCTATTGTTCATAATGATAAAGGGATTGCGATTACCGCCGTGGTCCAACCCATTTTGTTCAGGGGTAGTGTGGAGTTCATTGAAGCCGAGGCTATGTTATTGGGTCTGAAAATTGCGGATCAATGGAAGCTGTCACCAATAATTGTGGAAGCTGATGCACAAAATGTTGTGCGACTTGCCAATGGCCAAGATAGTAGTGAGAAGGAAATTAGCTGGCTGATTCTGAAATTCGTAGATTGGTGGCGAAATTAGAAATGCTTGTATTAGGTTTATTCCTAGGCATTGTAATTCGAAAGCTCATGGATTAGCTAAATACACTGTTAACAATCCGAGCTATGGAGCCTGGCTGGGTTCTATCCCAGATTATGTACTCTCATCTTTATTTTGATATTAATTAACCTTTTTCTCAAAAAAAAAAAAAACCTAATGAAAATGAAACAAAACAATATATACTTCACAAAATTCCCTTGGCCGAAATTGTGTAGCATAATAATATCTAGATATTATTTTTTGTTTCAGTTAATTTTGCTTTATCAACTTGCAACTTGATCATTACACCTTTAATGAATATTCAACAAGTCAACAAAAGCAACTCAAGGCATTTCTAATAAATATCAAAACTAAAGATATTATATTTTTAATTAATTTATTATTTAAATATTTAATAAATAAATTTATTTAATTACAAATATTTTAAATATATGTATAATATTTACTTTAAATATCCAAATACATATATATTTATGATATATGTCAATATCACAATTTGACATTTAATTAATTGTATTTAATACAATCTATCATTAAATTCAAATACAAAAAATTAGGAAATGACTATTAGGTCTCTTCACATGTATTTTTCGTTTAACCTTTAAACGATTTATAATAATCAGTATTATTCATAAAAGTTTCCATAGTGCTCTACGAGTATATTTCACTAGTGAGACTCTCTAAATTTAGGCATATCCGTCACGAAATCTAATTTCCTGACCATAATTTACCCACCCGTAAATTATGACGATCATAGATAAACTCGCTGAATCATACATATCGAGGTCATGACATATGTATAATTCCTCCGTCACATGTATCCGGATATATCCCATAGATATAGATTTAAACGTCAAATCTCTATAGAGACAATTCTATCGACGTCTCTATTAGCAATCTCTAAAAAGAACATTTAGAACTGACTTCTAAAGTGTACCACGGACCTATGGTTTTTATCTGATTACTAATCATAAATGGACTACCTAAGCTTTGTACACAGAACTGACGGATCCTATCTCGACACACACAGGACACCCTGAGGATCTATCTACATCCAACGAACATGCGGAGGTATAATCTAAATAGATCGGTGATGTGACGACCATCTAAGTTTGGAAGATGTCTCATGTGCCCACAGTGGTATCTCAAGTCGAAGAATCACAAATGCTACTTAACCCTAGAAGATTTTTATTGACGTTGGTGTACCATCCATTAAGAATCTTCGGTGAGTCGTTCAGTGTTTATCCGCTATAAACACCTACATGTCTATACGAGTCTCCAAGACTCACGGTTCATTGAGAAACCATTGGAATCATATATTCCAGTATACGACATGTACCGGTCTCAACAGGTTTACTTTACTGACCAAATAGTGTAAACCTTGACCAGGAACTGTCTGAGAGTGACAATGTCATGATATGTAACATCCCGAGTTATTTTACCGTATTACGTGAATTTTATTTTTCGCATGTAAGGTCGCGTCCGAACGCAAGGTCAATTTATTTATTATAAAATGGGAACATTTTTATGAAATTAATTTTAAGCTTTCATTGAATTAATTTGAGGGGTGAAATTGAAAATTTTTACACTAGTGAAAATAAATAAATAACCTAGAAATTTCTATAATTTACTCAAATATTCTAGAAACACACATATGTATTATATATATATAACACACACACGTGGGACACCGAATACACACACAGAGTTCACGTATACACAACAGAGAAGAAAAATAAATAAATAAATAAATAAATAAATAAATAAAAACAGAGCAGAAGAAGAGGAAAGAAAAATAGAGAAGTCGAGAGAAAGATTAGAAGAGAGATAAAGGAGGGGGTACGATAGGAAATGAGAATTGATTTGTGCAAGCATGTTGCTACGTCGTTGTTTTCCCTTATAATCTGACCCGGTATGACCAACATCAATTCGGTTAGCGGCTACTCGTTATCGATTCCTTTCCAGAATCAAAATCGCGAGTGCCAATTTTGTCCTTACAACAAAAGTAATTTTCACTCATCCACTTACTCGCCGAGCAAGACTCATCAGGTTCGTCCATTTTAATTTTTAATGCAATACAAATTAATCGTACTTCTATTATGTTGCTCTTTGTTAGGGGTAGGGCTCAGATTTTTATCCAAGCAATTTTGAATCAATTTACGCATATGAATATTCATACTTACGTATGTAACTTTTTAATTTATTTCTAATATTTCCATGAAATTTAATGATTGAGAATTTGTGCTGTTGTGGTGTTTGTTTGATTTGAATGTGGAAATCTAGTTATTATATATGTGTGCGTGTGAGAGAGCTGTTAAACATAGGTGGATTTTCTGGGGGCAAGTTATTTCAATAAAATGAAATTTTGTTGCAAAAAGTGATGAAAAATCAATTGGGTCAGGGGCTATTGATTAGCATTAAGATATAATAACTGTGTGTCTTTCCGTTGAAACACTTGCTTATTTAGGTTTCCATTTTAATCCAATATAATGCAGATGGTTTTTTGTTACATGTGTGTCTTTCTGTGGAAGTGGTTGCTTATTTAGGTAGTCAGACGTTGAAGTAGTTGATAAGAGGACTTTTCTAAGACTTTTTGTCTAGCTCACATATCGTTGAAGTTAGAGGACTACTAGATTATTTATGAACTTTTGAGGGGAAAAAAATATAGTTAACCTGCATAAGTGGCATTCTCTTCTTGTGGTTTTTGCTTGATTTGAATGTGGAATTAGTTATTGAGCTGGATTTGTATCTGATATTGGAAAATAACGGAAAGTTATTTTTTGTTAATAAAAAAAGGTGCTGAGTTGCGTTTTGTAGTAGTAAAGTTTATTGGCTGAGTATGAATATTGGATTTTTGACATTTGTAAGAGTGTGTGATGACAAGCTAATACATACATATATTTGAGTAATCTATGTATTGTATAAATATTAATATGTGGCTTATGGCTATTGCAAAGTGTGGATGAAACATTGTACCAAACAATGCAGTGAAAAGGGTGATGGATAAGTGTATTTCCTTATAAGAAAATAGGGATTGAATATGTGTTATGAGTACGTATATGAGCTATAATATAAGAATGATTTGAGCAAAGGTAAGAAGTCAGAATGGTAAAGCTTGTTAGATTGGGTATGAATATATGATACTATGTGTGTAGATGCATATTAGGTTGCTTGTGGTTATTAAATTGTGACAGTTTGTATTATGAGTGAACATGTATGATTTATGTAAGTATATTGAAGATAGTATATACATATAGGACATAAGATAGTTAAAATGAAAGCATGAATAGAGTAGAGTTCATATGTCATTAATTTACAGGAATGCTTCAACATATGCATGAGCATATACGATACTATGAGATAAGCATACATTAAAGCATGATTAAGGAAAGTGAAAGCATTAGAAAAACATATGCATATTTATATGTTATAATTCTAAGAAATTGAGTTAAAGCTGAGAGTGTTTTTGAAATTTAAAGTGTTTTTAAAGAAAAGTCTCAAATGCTTTTGAAGAAAATGATTTCAGGAAACGTTTGATACAGTTTCAAGATTTTAAAGTATGGTTTTTATAATTTTCGGGGCATGAGGTAAAACCTCACCCCAGTATGTAACTTGAGATATAATGGAATTGACTGATTTATATACATGTGCACATATGGAGGACTGGGGGGACGCCCCTAGATCTTCAGTGCTCAGATTGTACATTCCTGGGCGGAGATGCGCCTACGGGCGGAGATGCGCCTACGGGTGGAGATGCACAATTCAGATTTCGGTTTTCAGAAAAAAGGATTTCAGATTTTAGTTTTTAGAAAAAGAGTTTAGAAAGCGATTTTAGAGAGATGTACAAGAAAGAGTTTTCAGTTTTCTGATTCTCAGTAAACAGTTTTCAGAAACAAGATTTTAGAAACAGTTTCCAGAACCCAGAGATTCAAAGCATGTTTTCAAAAAGACAGTTTTTATAAAAGTTTTCAAAAAAAAAAAAAAAAAAGTTTACAGACAGAGTTTTCAAGAAAAGTATTTCTTATAAGCATGACATGTTAGAGTAGAGTATAATTCACTAATTATGCATATGAATCATATAAACTGGATATCATTTGAAATGCATGAAGTTGGCATTAATGCATAATGGCATGATTGCATCGATTGATATGTATATATGATTAATATTTGTGTGTGTGGCACGTTTATGTAGAAGGAACATTTTGTAAAACACTAGTGCATGATAGTATGATTACATATTCATGAATATATAGTATGATGAATGTTTAATAGAAAGAATATTTTATTAATACCGATTTGATGATATTTCAAGATAGTAAAAGGAAGAAAGTTATAATAAATACCTAAACCAGATTAGTAAAGAGTATACAAAAAGTAAATAGAAATCAGATTAGCACAGCGGAAGTAAGATGAAATTTATATGATAAATGATAATATAGAAACTTAATTTATATGTTATAAATGTTGGTTAATGTAAATGGTAAATAGAAGTTAAAGTATGTGTGTGATCAGATGAAAGGATTGGTAACAAAGTAATATGTTTGTGAAATAGATAAGGAATAAATAGTTAACTCTGACCTAATACATAATTGCATGATCACATAGATAATCATGTTAATTCAAAAAGCATGATTCAGACATTGTGTGTGTTCGACGCTTAGGAATGAGCATAGTTACTTACTGAGTCTTATGACTCACTACCCAACAGTGTTTGAGTTTTACAGGTTGGTGACCTGATCGGTCGACCACAGTCTTCAGAGCCTGAGAAGTCGGATAGTAGCGTTGCAGTCAGCCAGTCACCAGGTCTTGAGCGGATGAGAGTCAAGTCGTTTATGAGTATAGTTGTAAAAGAAATTGAGTTGTATAAGTTAATTGTAAAAGTTTTTTGTTATACGTATTTTCGGGCATGGAGCCCAATCACGTTATGTATTGGGTTTATTGATTTAGTGTATATTATTAGTGTCGGACCCTATAGGTTGAATTGAGGTGCTGGACTTGATCCAGGTTGCATGACTTTTATTAGAGGTCATGCCGAATTTTCGTCAGAATCAGAGGCTTATGGAGGCAGGATTAGCCTGTCTCCTGCCGGTAGCATCCTAGCTTAGGCGGGATGTTACATGATACAACTCAATGTCAGTTGCGATGTTTTTTGCAATTGTATCATGACTAATCATCCTAAGGTCTATTACGTCTTTACCATATAAGAAGATGTATTATATTATAGAAACTGCTCATTTTATTCATAATAAAATATTTACAATAGTATTTTCAAGGAAATACAACGGGGAATTGGCGCTCTGAGCACCAACCCCAACCGTCTTACCCTCATTTTCACTAATACCAATCAAGTCTTAATGACCTTCGTTTCCCTGTCTTTTGAGCACACCTCCGAGTTCATCTATTGTTGCAAGGTAAACACTTTAATAATCTCTTCTAGTAAATAACGTTGTATGCATTCAGTCAATAGTCAAGGTTTCTCTACTATTTTTTTTAAATCTACTGTGTAAACTTTGGTATTAATTATAAACCTCAATTATAGGAGAAACTACTACATTACTAACTCCCTCAGAAGACGAAAATACTTAAAATAAAATTTCTAAACACATTTGACAATACATAACCTCTAGCTCATCTTACTTTGTTCTTAGTTTTTGGTGCTACGTTACTCTTGCTTGTAAGAATTAACTTCTTTTTCCTTATCATTAATAGCTTCTAATATTCCACCTACAGTATCATCATCAATTAATTCGCATATACTCGATCATTTCTTTCTCACACTATCTCATTACCTTAAATATTTAACATATTCCTTCTTGAAATCGCTTGCCCACCATTATTACTAATGACAATTAAAACCTACCCTTAAAGCTTGTTTGTTACAAAAACTTAGTAAGATATTAATGGCGGTTATCCATATATTCGATCTTAGGAAGGCTTGATTATGCTGTTATTCTTATTCACATAAACTATGAGCATCTTCCTTCTTAGTTCACAGAGATCTCTCTGCTAAAACTTATTGCAGTCTCTTCCCTCTTCCATCCGAGAATATCTATCTTTGGAGCCTCTCTGTCGATTTTAATATTCTTTTATTTCCCGTCAACGAGTAATACTCTCCATTACTTATTCTGTAATAAGCTCACTTAAGGTACTATACCATGTTATCATCATGAATTTTACTGAGAGGGAGGGAAATACTCAATCTGGGAAAACTTGTCAATTGTATTCTAAGTGAACTTTTATTCCTTTGGTCATTGGTAACAATTATGAAGTCTACGGTTACCCTGCCTTGCTTAAAACTTAAAATACATGGGCTTTGAAGTGCCCAAGTGGTTCTTCTACTATTCCGTCCTGATTCACTGCATGGTAAAATATCTGGGTATCTAGTCGCCGTGGTCCTTATTCATGTTAAGCTACTAGTAAATTATTTAGAGTCATGTTTTGTATTGTTCCTACATAGGTGCATCACGTGAGGAAACTTACGAGTTTTACTAACTATTTTTCCTTCAGGTCTGTGACCGATGGAATTTAGACCCTATTTTGACATCTAGTAAGTTTATTGTTATACCCTTTATATTCCTTCTCCTGCATCACTTCTTCTTTTCTAAATGGAAAGAGTCTGGTACTCCAACCTCATTTGTTATGTTTAACATTTCAGGCTAGATTCTTACAAAATATGTAGTACTATTGAACCTGAAACTGAATCTTACTGCTCATGTACTTTGTCATTATTTGAGTAGTACTCTCTTAAACGTTGTATCTTGACAATTCCACTTCTGCCTTATTTCCTAGAGCCTCTCTCTTTTCTTTTTATGCTATGTATTGTATCCGAAACCCTTGTGATTCATATGACTCAATTCTTTATCCTAATGGTAATGCCTTCGTTTGTTGGGACAACATGACTCCGGCCATGCCTTGAAGGTGTCGCACTACATCCTGAGTTTACCTGATCCTGAGAACATCATCCAGACGGTGTTGTGGTCCATCATTACCGAGGCTATCTAATCAGGATGGGAAGATGATCAAGTAATCAAAGTTTATTTCGGTTATTGTGTAGAAGTACTAATGTTAAAGGTCATTTGAATGTAACATCTACCCTCTCTTCTAGTTTGGCCCTTTACCCATACTCGCACTGTCATTTACTGGAATCCTTCGAAACATAAACTTACTCCAGGTCTTACAGTACTCTCTTGGTTACCTATTTCTGGATAGTTTCTCTTATTCTTCTTCTTATTTTCCTTTTTGGCTTAACAAAATGATTTCATAAGACATACATTTGACTCATTTGAATTTTATATGCTCTACTTTCTTTAAGTACTCGAATTCCATGACTCCTTACTTCTCCTAATACTATAGGTTTGGTAACAAACTATAATAACTTTACTAAATTTGGCTAAACTTAAAACACATCAGAAACGATTCCACTATTCAGGATTGTAAACTTACATGTCTCCTCTGGATTCTAATATACTCAATTGATCTGGCTAGTGTACTATCAAGCACGTATATGTTCTTCTGGTTCTTAACTACTCAACTGGGGCTATACCGAATTCTGTATTTAAGAGGATTATAGTGATCGTATAAAGATCTTGTTGGACAATTATGACCCATAGCGTCACTATTTGTACAGATCATAGTGTTGTTGTACAAATTAACTATGTGACAAAGGAGATTGTACTCTTATCATTTGTGATTAGATCACCTAGATATATAAATGATGAGAGGTCCCTATGATTTGTTCCTGGACAGAGAATGATATGAGACAGTATCAGTCCACTAAGGATAAATCATTAAACATCCATAGTCAGAGTATTATCGAGATTGGACATCGGTAATGCGGAAAAGACTAGTATTGCACTTGTGCACGTTGTGAGGGCATAACGGGCATAGTTCTCATATATTTAAGTATTGGATACTTATGCAAGTGTGGTAGGAGGTTGTGTTTCACCGATGGTACGGGAACACAGCTTCGCTCTGGATAGACCCCGCGGAATCCCATTGGTAGTATGACTATGTGTCTATGGGAGTCTGCAATCAGGGTAGGTGTATTTTGTCTTAACCTGAGACTTGCACCGCTAATACATACGACAATCAATATACTTTAGTTGAGGTCGTCCAGGGCTTTAACCGGTTCTGTGTACGCCGATACTGGGTATATTGGGAATCGTAGTGTGTTGGGTGTGATGTCAAGACAGAAGTATCACTCCAGTCATAGTGGAGATGATGGTCACGTAAGATACGGAACTCGTTCTCTTAAATGCTCGAGCTATCGGATATTGACTAGGTCATGTTTATCCGATTATAGAGACTAGTTACCAGACATCCGATATGTGCTTCGTACGGGGCAGACACATTCCACCCCAGGCCTTGCACGTGATTATCCGATACTGGACAGAAATACGCAATACTTCGGTATACTACGCTTGATATAGATCACATATTCCTATAAGGATATTTCCGGAGAATTGGGTAGGCATAGCGCTTTGCTAGAAGCCAACCTTGTCTTGTAAATCGGTATAAACGTAGTACGAGGTACTTACGTGTTCGGACAGTCCGACGACCGTATTTACTGCCAACATATCCGGGGATCTCATGGGTCGCTTCCCGAAGATTCACCGATGACGTATAACTCGCACTATAATTAATCTGGGATTAATTAGAAGAGAGAATTAATCTGGGATTAATTACGAGATATTTTATCTGAGATAAATATTAATTAAAGAGAGAGAACGATTAATTTGGAATTAATCGATAAAATAATATATTCGATATATTATGCAAATTAGATTTCGACGCGAAATTGAAATTGGATTTTAATTCGGGCAAACGAATTAATTTAGAATTAATTCGTTAGCGACGTGAATAGTGATTTCGCTATGCGTAATCATTTAATTACGACGCGACGAAAATTCGTTAATTTGGAATTAGCGAACCCGAGCCCGAGTCCGAGAGTGATTGCGAGCGCATTCGCATTTCGAATTCGAACGCGGCACGCAAGTCACATCAAGCGTCAAATCGCTAGTCGCATCAATTGTCAAATCACTTGTCACTTTGAGTGATGTGACATGACATGTTGTCACTTTATTAAAGTGAATAGATGTGATGTGAATAGTGATGTGAAATGATGGAAAGCTTTATTGCTTTTTACTTTTTGACTTTTGAATTAAAGTAATATATATGTTTTATTTAATTTACTTGGTAAATGTAATAAATATATATATTAAAGCTTTATCTTCTCTCTCTCCATTTTTTAGGGCATACGGTTTTGAGGAAACCTATTTTTCCCTCCATTTTCTCTTCTTCCTCTCACGGCTTGGAGCCACTTCTTCTCTTCATTTTGGTTCGATCAAAAACAAGGAAGAAGATCAAGTGCTAGCACACATGAGTTGATACAAAGGTGATAGGGAAGTGTTCTTGTGAGCATGGAACCATCTTTTGAAGCTTGAAGCTTGGAGCTTCCATGGAGTCTTCAATGGCCGAAAATTAGAGGATTTTCACAGCCCAAAAACGTGCAGTCCAGCAGCTCCAAGGAGGCCAAAACCGAGCTTCAACATGGAGGAAAATGGGTCTTGTTCTTCCTAGCATCAAACCATTCAATGTGAGTATGTATTCCGCCTTACTCCTTGAAGTATTCATGCGTTTTTCTTGCTTGATTTCATGATCTTGGGACCTAATTAGAAACCAACAATGGTATCTATGAGCTTTGATCAAGCATGAAAAAGTTAGGGTTAAAATTGGGTAAATTCAATTTGAGCATCAAATGGTTAAATTGTTTGATATAGTATGCTTGAATGAGGTTGAATTGATGTTGTGCATGATCAATTTCAAGAAATTTGGTTGGATTCATTTTTCCCCAAATTTTGGGCATGGCAAATTGGGTAAAATCAATTGAAGCATTATTTGGTTGAATTGATTGATTAAGTATGCTTAAATGTTGTTGAATTAATAATTGATTGGATCAATTTGAAGAAATTGTGTTTGGAACAAGTTTCCCCAATTTTTTATGTTGGCCTAAAGTGACAAATTTGGGTCAAACTTGATTTTGAGCATATTTTGTGAAATTGGATGAATGAGAATGCTTAAAGTATGTTTAATTTAAGATTGATTGGATCAATTTGTTGAAATTGTGTTTGGAACAAATTTCCCCAAATTGCTTATGTTGGCCGAAATTGAGACCCTAATATTTGGTGAATTTTGTTTGTTTGATCATTGGATGACTTGAAACAAGTGAGTAATGTTAATTTGAAGTTCAATTGGATTGAATTTTGATTTGGAACAATTTTCCCCAAATTAAAGTAGGCTTGGCCGAATTCAATTGGATATGAAATTCATTGTGTTTTTTGTATTTTGATTCATTGGATGAGTTTAATTGATTTGGGAAATGATGATTATGGATTCTATTTGATTGAAACCGAATCGGATTGAAAAACCCCTAATTGCCGAGACTTTAAGCATGTAAATTGGGTTTGATTTTGATAAATTGTGTTGGACACTATTTAATGTAGAAATGCATGATTAAGTATGCTAATTGATGTTTTAGAAATATAATTGGGTGGTTAATTGTGTATTACACTTAGGTTAATTAATTATGGAATTTAGAATTTTATAAGTTAATTAATTGGGCTTGTTTTGGGAAATTGGGCCTTATATGTTGTAATGGGCTTTTGGGCTTGGTTGTACCAAGTTAGGTTTAGGCTAATTTGGTTGGATCCAATGGGCCCAAACCGCATCCATAAAATCCAATTATGACTTAATGGACCTTAATTATTAATTGGGCCTAATGGGCCAAAATTAATTTAAAGGCTTATGGGGTAACTCCCGGATTGGATTTTGGTTATTCGGTTTGACCCGAGTTGACCAAAAGTCCACGCCTTAAGAAATTAATTAAAACCCATTAGACTTTAATTAAATAAACATTAGATGTTTATCGGGCTTTGAGACCCGTTACGATTAAATTTGGAATTTAAATCGTAAAGGTTCGTTAATAAAAGTGTAATATTTAATTGGAATTAAATAGTGAATTAGAATTAATGCGTATTAAATTGGATTTAATTATATAGTTTAATTTAATTCGAGATTTCGTACTTTGAGTACTTATTCGCAAAACGAGTTTGACTCGAGCAAAAATCAAATCGTTGTTTGAACATTGTATGATCACTAATTATCAGATTAATTAATTGATTAGATTGATTGATAACATGCTTGTATGAATACATGGTTGCGATGCATGAATAATGTATATCAGATGGATATTAGTCGGGTGGGGTATTTTTGGAAATTGTATAATAAATTTGATTTATTAATTGGACCTGCGTGTCCAGCCTTATCACCTCTATACTCTTTGTATTCTCTTCTCACCTATTCCCTCAATGTAAATGAGGTTTTTTAGAAGTGTAGTGTAACGGGTAGAAGTAAATACATGTGCTAGCTTTGGAGAGAGAAAGAGAGATTTGATCTAGGATCAATGTAAAGTATCCATCCGCATATCATTATTATTTTATTTCATATGCGCTTTATTATGTGTTTAGAATGCATGTTTAAGGGTGTATGATGATGAGACCTTAACAAAGATAATAAATTGGTTGCCAATTTGCACGCGAAAAACCCTCGTTCAATATAAAGCGTCTTTCCTTCCATTGAGTGATTCTCACTCAAGATCCGAGACGGCATTGGTTTGTTGGCCAAAGTCAAGGCCTTTGTCTGTCGAAGATGTGTTTGAATCACGAAGGCTTTGTTCCATATCGGTGTCTTGTCCAAGTTGTGGTTTGTTGGCCAAAGTCAAGACCACTTCTTGTCCATCGACATTGATTACGAAGCTTTCCATGGTCAATGGGTCGCGCTTGACTGGGATCGCTAAGTTTGTTGTGTCAAAGCCAAGGCTTAGTTGATTCAGAGGAAAAGGTTAGGTAATACATTGGATGTATTGGCATATATAAGATATATGTTTCGGACTTGGATGTCTCCCTACCGGATCTAGGAATTGGATGGGATCCAATTGATCTTAGAGATCTACCTAGTTAATTATCATACAATTTGTTGGCCAAAGTCAAGATTGTGTGATATTTAACGGGATCGTAGCCCACTAGGAAACACGGTTTCCCGAGTACTCGACAGAGGGTTAGAGGCTCGCTGAAAAATAGTGGGAGGCAAGAATTGAATTTGCAATACTCGTTCGATTACTCACCATACGCGCTCATTCAAATTATTTTGTCGTTAGATTAAATGTTAGTTGGACTAATATTTAAATTGTTGTTTTTAATTAACAGTTGAATTGTATTATAGTTGATTATATATAATTGGATTATATTAATCAATATATTTGAATTAATTGATTCAATTTACAGTTGATTTTATAGTTGGACTATTGTAATCAATGTAATTGAGGTTAATTAATTTAGATTATATTTGATTATATAGTTGGACTATTATAATCATTATAATAAATAGTACCACAAATCGTTGATTAAATAGTTGGACTATTAGAATCAAGATATAAAAATGAAAGATTAGTGTTTAAGACATAATCCTGGGTGAAAATGTTTGAGACTATAATTTCAAATTGGGAATAAAGTTTCAGGATGGTCCTGGAAAATAACAAGTTACTTTATTTTAAAATAACATATTATGCCTCAGCCCGGAGTTAAGCAAATAGTAGAGCATAATCTTTGGAAGATCTTGTAATGATAACTTAAGTGCTTAATCCATAAGCTTGTAGAGTAGATTCCTTAATTTCTGAATCAGAACCATGATTAGATCCTTAAAGTATGATAATGAAATTGAAGGATTTTCATAAATCTATACTTAGATTTTAAGAAGGCTTTGACTTCAAAATTTTGTCATAAATATGTTCACACTAGTATTAAAATTAGATTTTAGATACTTAGTGTGGTACATAAATATGTAATGATGTTCAGAATCTGCTATGAGCAGGATACTGACTTCTATTGAGATTTATCTGCGAATTGGAAACGAGACGAAAGTCGCTGTTTTAACCGTAGATACCTGAATTTAGGAACTACCTTCGGGTTAGTACTTAAATTAAGGAACTATTATAATGTAACTAGTTTGACTAGATACATTATCTTTATATCAGTGTTTAACCCGTGCGGGCGAACCTTTATATTCTAGAACACTAAAGTGTTTTATTGTATAAAGATGATATGAGGATAAACACATTAGATGTGGATAACAGAATTTGTATTTTGAATATAAATATCTCAAATATATAACATGACAAATAAATAGCTCAAACTGATTTGATCAGTTAAGAAACTTAATTGTGGCATAGTTGTCGGGACACTATTAAACAAGAATTGTATATCCGCCCTTTTGAAGAGTGGATACCAGGACTGATTTGATTCCATTCAAATAAAGTCTACGAATCTAGTCTATTTGGGCAAAATGCCTAAAACACTATTTACTTGGTAAAAGTGTAAATGCCACCGATCTGTTAGCCCTACTTCATAGTGAAGTAAATGGGCCCATGCCTAACTAGGCTAGATATGGATATGAATTATTTCGTGACCTGTACGGATGTGGCATCGCGTATGGTTATGTGTTTCTTTTGAAGAACACAAATCAGAAACTTTCACAGTTTCGACAAGAAATAGACAAACAGATCAGCTAAAGTATTAAACCGTCACGGTAAGACCGTAATGGAAAATACTTAAGCAATAAGTTTCTCGTATACTTGAAAGAGTATAGTATTCTTTCAATAAGGACTCCTCCCGGAATACGTTAGTTTGACGGTGTGTCCGAACGGATTAACCGAATGTTAGACATGATAAGGTTAATCAAGAGTCGCTCTGAGCTACCATTTCCTTCAACGGATAAGCTTTAAACAGTGCAAGAACTTATTTTGAATAAGGTTCCATAATAATCTGTTTGACAGATATCATATTAGATATGAACGGGAAAGAAACTGGGTTTCACATTCCTGAATATTTGGGTATGCCATGTATATGTTTGGATGATACCAAACTAAAACCCAAATAGGATAAGTGCCAATTGTAGGTCATCCTAGAGATACCATAAGTATTGTACTTATACACCTCACAAGAGAACAATCAGATTGTTGCTCACCATGCGATTTTCCTAAGAGGAATACCGATATGCAGTGGTAAGTGGGAGGATAGTATAACTCGATGAAAATCGGAGTAATACTGTTCAAGGCACCGAATCTTAATGGAACATAAATAGTTCGTCAAGGATGAAACTATACCATTACTCTTCGAATACACAAGAACCGCGTAGGTCAGATAGAGTCAGAAAACAACCTGGGGTATGGGTTTCTGATCTCGCCTCATAAAGATGTCTATCTTATTGATGAATACCAACTGACTACGTATAAGGAAGTGATACAAGGTATCAACTCCCTAATTATGGCAAAGTGACATGAATCCGAATTGGATTCCATGTATATAACTATGTTTGGATATAGTTGATGTACCGCAAGGCATTGTACCTATTGGTACTATAAGTCTTCAAGGAAGACATACATGGATGGCAACATACCAACGTACTAAGCTAGGCTTGTAGTGAAAAGGTAGTAGAGTTATCAACATTGTGTTGATTGCGACGAAACCTTTTACCTGTTGCCACGGTAAATCCATTTGGATAATGCTTGCTGATGCTGCATGTTTCATTCATGAAATATGGCAGCTTAATGCCAAAACCGCTTTCGTTAACGGAAACCTTTCGGAGGATGTTTACAATATCATGTCGGTTTTGTCGAACCATAACAAGTAAACTAGTTTTGCAGGTTATTCGATCCATAGATGGATTGGAGCAAGCGTTGAGTGCTTAGAATTATCGTTTTGATGTAATCATAATGGTGTATGATTTAATTCAAAAACGAAAATAATTCTTGTGTATATAATGAGGTTAGTGGGAGCGCACTGACAGTGAATGTCCTGAATGATGATGATATATCATTTCTTGGAAATGATATTCCCATAAAATAATCGGTGAAAGCTTGGCTTTCATGATAACGACTATGAGTCGTAACAACGGTACAATAAAAAACAAGAAAAACGGTACAGTGAACTGGAATCTTCCAAGTAAGATACTGTTATCGAATAAACAACAAATACAGGATTATTGCTGCAGCTGAGGCAACTAGAAGTCTTCTGGGTCGATAATATCTAATAGGATTAGATATAGTTCTGTTAGCAGCTGAGCTAGGCGTCAGCACATGCTAAAGAATTAATGGTCTCATATCAACGATCCAATACATACTTCGATATTCATCTGATTCGTTCGGATCATACATCGTGGCGATGTGATGATTGAATAAATCGCATCAAGATGATATTCATACAAATCCGCTGACGAAAAACCTTTTCTCAGCAGTTTGAGCCAACCGTACATAGTTCGGGTGAGTCAGCGACGAGTGACTGGCTATAGGCCAAGTGGGAGATTGTTGGACAATTATGACCCATAGCGTCACTATTTGTACAGATCATAGTGTTGTTGTACAAATTAACTATGTGACAAAGGAGATTGCACTCTTATCATTTGTGATTAGATCACCTAGATATATAAATGATGAGAGGTCCCTATGATTTGTTCCTGGACAGAGAATGATATGAGACAGTATCAGTCCACTAAGGATAAATCATTAAACATCCCTAGTCAGAGTATTATCGAGATTGGACATCGGTAATGCGGAAAAGACTAGTATTGCACTTGTGCACGTTGTGAGGGCATAACAGGCATAGTTCTCATATATTTAAGTATTGGATACTTATGCAAGTGTGGTAGGAGGTTGTGTTTCACCGATGGTACGGGAAACAGCTTCGCTCTGGATAGACCCCGCGGAATCCCATTGGTAGTATGACTATGTGTCTATGGGAGTCTGCAATCAGGGTAGGTGTATTTGGTCTTAACCTGAGACTTGCACCGCTAATACATACGACAATCAATATACTTTAGTTGAGGTAGTCCAGGGCTTTAACCGGTTCTGTGTTCGCCGATACTGGGTATATTGGGAATCGTAGTGTGTTGGGTGTGATGTCAAGACAGAAGTATCACTCCAGTCATAGTGGAGATGATGGTCACGTAGGATACGGAACTCGTTCTCTTAAATGCTCTAGCTATCGGGATATTGTGACTAGGTCATGTTTATCCGATTATAGAGACTAGTTACCAGACATCCGATATGTGCTTCGTACGGGGCAGACACAATTCCAGCCCCAGGCCTTGCACGTGATTATCCGATACTGGACAGAAATACGCAATACTTCGGTATACTACGCTTGATATAGATCACATATTCCTATAAGGATATTTCCGGAGAATTGGGTAGGCATGGCGCTTTGCTAGAAGCCAACCTTGTCTTGTAAATCGGTATAAACGTAGTACGAGGTACTTACGTGTTCGGACAGTCCGATGACCGTATTTACTGCCAACATATCCGGGGATCTCATGGGTCGCTTCCCGAAGATTCACGATGACGTATAACTCGCACTATAATTAATCTGGGATAATTAGAAGAGAGAGAAATTAATCTGGGATTAATTACGGAGATTTTTATCTGAGAAAAATTAATTAAAGAGAGAGAACGATTAATTTGGAATTAATCGATAAAATAATATATTCGATATATTATGCAAAATTAGATTTCGACGCGAAATTGAAATTGGATTTTAATTCGGGCAAACGAATTAATTTAGAATTGATTCGTTAGCGACGTGAATAGTGATTTCACTAGGCGTAATCATTTAATTACGAGGCGACGGAAATTTGTTAATTTGTAATTTGGAATTAGCGAACCCGAGCCCGAGCCCGAGAGTGATTGCGAGCGCATTCGCATTTCGAATTCGAACGCGGCACGCAAGTCACATCAAGCGTCAAATCGCTAGTCGCATCAATTGTCAAATCACTTGTCACTTTGAGTGATGTGACATGACATGTTGTCACTTATTAAAGTGAATAGATGTGATGTGAATAATGATGTGAAATGATGGAAAGCTTTATTGCGTTTTACTTTTTGACTTTTGAATTAAAGTAATATATATGTTTTATTTAATTTACTTGGTAAATGTAATAAATATATATATTAAAGCTTTATCTTCTCTCTCTCCATTTTTTAGGGCATACGGTTTGAGGAAACCTATTTTTCCCTCCCTTTTCTCTTCTTCTCCTCTCACGGCTTGGAGCACTTCTTCTCTTCATTTTGGTTCGATCAAAAAACAAGGAGAAGATCAAGTGCTAGCCACACATGAGTTGATACAAAGTGATAGGGAAGTGTTCTTGTGAGCATGGAACCATCTTTGAAGCTTGAAGCTTGGAGCTTCCATGGAGTCTTCAATGGCCGAAAATTAGAGGATTTTCACAGCCCAAAAACGTGCAGTCCAGCAGCTCTAAGGAGGCCCAAACCGAGCTTCATCATGGAGGAGGAAAATGGGTCTTGTTCTTCCTAGCATCAAACCATTCAATGTGAGTATGTATTCCGCCTTACTCCTTGAAGTATTCATGCGTTTTTCTTGCTTGATTTCATGATCTTGGGACCTAATTAGAAACCAACAGATCTGAGAGGGGGAAAACGATAATGATCTACTTGTCGAGGCTCTACAGTAGTTTGGGTGAGTGTCTAGATACTTATTGAGGTTACTATTGTAGTAGAGGAAATCAGTCATATGTACTACTGAGGGTCATATAGGTCTTGCTACGACTTAGGGTTACACAACTCTATCAACTATTCTTGCGGTTTCTACTTGAGTTGTAATCTTCGAGCTGCGTTATCTACGTCGTGACCTGACCGGCGTCGTAAACACACACGTATAACGCAAGCGCACGTATCGTTCAAGTAGTATAAAAATATCGATCCCACGAGGACTTAATTCCTACTATTGTTATTAATTGTTGAATCTATTTATTTACATATATCTAATTAAATGAAGAAGAGAATGATTGTTTGATTAGTTGAATGTGGTTTTACAAATAAATAAATAAATAAAAAGACAAAAGAAAATACTAAGGAAAATAACAAAAGACACAAAGATCTAGGGTTGTGAATCATTCTAATATCATTTAAAAGATGAAGTGATTATTTTATGTTTGTGTAATAAATCAGTTTACTAACTGGAACACTAAATTATGCAAAAGCCTCTGTCGATGGTCAGACGCAAATACCCCGTTTAACCCAATTGAACCATATGTCTATGTCAACCAAATTATCTGGATTCATAAGTTTAAGTTCCAATTATGGCTACCCCCGCCCGACAGGTATATTCCTATCCTGTAAGGAAATCTATTAAAGGGTTATCTATCCTCAAGGAAGATCGTGGGCTATTAAGTCTAAGGCTGAAACCTAAAATCCATATGTCTAGTTCATTTTAGATTTACCACATCAATCTTATTGGTGATCAGACAACAAGAAGCATTAAGCTTAAGACTTAATGAGTAGACTTTTAAATTACCCAAACTATAAAATAACCCTTATAAACCGGTGATATTTAGAATTCATCACAACCCCAGATAACTAACACATAACTAGGGCTAGTAAAAACATAAAAGTAAAAGACATAAAATAAAAGCTGAGAAGTAAATTACAATAAAATGCTAAGGTAAAATGAATTACTTTTACTACTACTAATTAGATATCTCCCATAAAATAATATATAAACTTATGATAATATTACCAACCGACCAATCTGGCGGTATCCTGATTAAGTCAAATTAAGTCCAACCAGCCATAAAGGCGGAACCAAATTAAATTGCCAACCGACCAATTATAGCGGTATCTTTTATTAGTCAGGTTTAAACCAGATTAAAATTAAATTACCAACCGACCAATATAGCGGTATCCTTTTTAAGTCAGTATTTTAAATAGTGAATATATTATTTTTAAGGGAGATTAATCTAAATAGTAACAGTAAAAGAATTACCTTTCACCCTAGCTGGGAAATTACTTCCTCATGAATAGTAAAAACTGTAAAAAGTAAAAAAGTAAAAATTAAATTACTATTATTACAAAACGTAATTAAAATTATTTACAAAACTAAAAATAAAAAAAAACTAAAAGAAGAGAGAGAAACTCTATCTTTAGAGAATTGAAGAGAGAGAGAGAGAGGTTGTTGTTGAAATCTGAAATTTCGCGCTGAATTTATAGAAAAATTTTGCTTCAGCGTCGCGACGCTGGAATAGTTCGACGTGGCACGCTGAGGAGACGACACATGACAAGGCGGCTGACTGTTCACGCGACACGTGTCAAGGCGGCTAACTCTCAATTATTGTGATGACGTCATTGTTGACGTGGCACTGTTCATGACGTCATTGATGACGTCATGATGATGTGGCGTGCGCACGTTAGCGGATCTTCTGTGGTGGTGACACGTGGCAAGGCGCATGTTAGCAAAGTCAAACTTCTCAAATTGTTGACCGTTGACCTGGCGCACGTTAGCAGATTCGGCTCACGTTGGGCGTCGCGGCGCGCAATGCTCAAGCGTCGCGACGCGCAAAAGACGAAAATATTCCTGTTGACGCATTTTTGTCCGGTTTTGCCCCAAATTGCCTCCAGTGCTGTCCAAACTTTATTTATCTGCAAAATAACAATAAAACACATCAAAACGTTCACAAAACTCAAGAAATTATACAAATATTAAGTTAAATGAGTGGGAAATAGTGATATAAATACCACTCATCATGACCTATACTGGACTTCCTTACCGTCCCTTTAGTTTTCAATGTTTCTCATTTACTGGATTTGTTTCTTGGGGTTATAAAGGTTACTAATATGGCTGGTCTATTTTGTGGATTTTTGCTGGTGTTGCAAACTTCAGGCAAGCTTGTCTACCTCATGTGATACACTTAGATTTCCTACTATTTTCTACAGTTTCGATAGATCTTTATTTGATATACTTATCACATAAGGTTTTCTATTTCTATTTCGTGGTATGCTGTGGTGGATACTAGGTCTTCTTACAAATACCTTTATCTATTTTGGTCAATAACGTCTGAATGTCAAATGGTGTTCAATACTTTGTATTGGTGTCCTATATCGATTGCCCTGGCTTAATCCGTTACTTATTTTAGAATAGGTAGAAGATGGACTCTGTTAGGAAATTTTCCTATCTAGTATTTCTATGGGGTCGGGCAATGATCAAGTTACGATTTTACCTACTTTGGCTAACATAACCAATTTGCTCATTCTTATGATATCGGTCTTACTTAGTCTTGATTCCAGGTTAGGGCATCTGAAACCCTTAAGTTCTCATAGGTATCTCAAACCTATTAGGAATCTCCATAACTAGATCAGATTTCTTACTTCTTTTACGTATTTAACTACCTTCCATCTTTCGGAAAGCTTGTTGTAACATCCCACTCTCAGAGATGCTATCGGCAAGGAATAAACCGACCTATTCCCTTGAGCCTCTGACTATGACCATCATTACTAATCTTATTTCAAATGCAAACTCAAACGTATGGACTATTTCCCAACTTGATAACATGAAATGCAACTCATAAATTCATAATGGTATACTAAAAGTACCTCTCTCACAACTCTATTCAAGACACTTTAATTCTTTACAAACATAAATTCAACTATACATAATACATGATTCATAAATTTTCTTGACTCTAACTGCATTCTATCTCTATCTTGACTTGACTCAACCTGTTGAACCCAAACACCTTAGTGACTGCCAACAGTTTCCGTCCTCTCCAGTTCGTCCTCCAGGTAACTTGCAAAACAAAGAAACACTAGGAGTGGTAGGTTAGATCATTTGAACGACCTAGTGAGTGGACGATTAAAATTAAAAACTGATGTGCTTTTATGAAAGCTCTTGGTTCTAAAATCGAAACTGTCACCAGAAAACTATCTTTTTCTGAAAACATAACTTTTTCTGTAAAACTTTTCTGAAAACCTTTTATGTCTGTAAAACTATGAGTCTTTTCTATAAAACTAAATTTTCTTTCAATTTTTTTTTATAAAACTATCATTTCTGAAATCTGCATCTCTGAAAATATTCTCTCTAAAAATCTATCAATGGAATTTTTCTTTGAAAAACCTGACGCGTGGGGGTGTTACGTATCACCGTCCCCCAAGCCACTGAACTAGAGCCAGGATTGCGGATCCATTCTACTGCCTGACCTTGAACTAGGAGCTAGGGGCATCTGTCATCCCTTGTCTTGAACTAGAATATGAGGGCGTTACGTATCACCGTCCCCCAGTCCTCTACATGTGCACATGTTCTAACCGTCAATTCCATAATTCAGAGCTGAGGTGGGTTTTTCCCCCATTCGTCCAAAATTCAAATATATATTCGTCAATTTCATAAGTGATACCTGAGGTAGGTTTTTCCCCCATGCCTCCAAATCCATAGAAAATCATGCTTAAATCTCAAAACGTTATAAAACATATCCATTCATAAGTATACCCGTAAATCATCTTGGCTAACGCCCTAAAATATTTAAAAGTAAGTCTCGAGTCCAAAACAATAAGAAAATCTCAACTTGAAAAGAAATGTCCACTGACCGATTTTGGAATCTGGCTGGCACTGTATCCCTTTGACGAAGAAGATTGTGGTTCTTGCTGATGATTTACGATCGAAAACTTAATTAGCATATAATCTGAAGAATGAGCTTCAGAACTTGGCTAAGCTTCTTAATTCACTTGTTTATTATCACTACAAGGTATATCCTACTTGTGACATGCGTCGCAAACTAGACCTTTGGCGTCACGACACTCATTAGTTCAGGCCTGAGGCAGAGCCTCTACTCATTGCGCGTCGCGTCACTAAGTGCTAAGCGTCGCAATGCTTCCTCAATCAGAATCGAGGCAGAGTGTCTCTACTTGCTGCACGTAGTGACACTGGGGGTGAGAGTCGCGATGCTAGACCGATTTCAGAGTTATTTAACCACTCTTGAAAGATAACTTCTCAAAGCAATCCCCAACATTATCATCCCAACCTCAACTCAACTTAACATAATTTCATTTCATATTCCCAAACAAGCAAAACTTCTTATCTAGTATTATCAACTCACAAAATTATTATTCCCATAACACCTTTATACACTTAAATGCTTTATTCAAAATGCATGCTGAGCATCTTGCTAATGACAAATAAAAAATTCAAAGCTCTAGGATAAGCATGGTGCGAAATTGGAGCTTGTTATTCTTTTCCCAAAACAGAAATAATGAAAGGAAAGGGAGTTAGAAGCTTACTTGACCAAGATAACCTTGAGAACTCATCCCCCTTTCATCACAATATTCCATGAAGATGAAGAAAATTTGAGCTCTATTGGAAGCCATAGCCTACGTTTTTTTTTTTACTTGAGAGAAGATGAGTGAATAATTTCCTTTTTATAGGGCAATTAGCTGATTTTTTGTAATGAATTGGGTGGCCAAGATTGAGCCACATCACCAAATTTTAGTTTATTCTTGAAATCAACCATAGCAGTCGCATTGATCTTGATTTTTGACTTGTTTATTCTCGAATTTACTATTCAAGTCGACGTTGGCGACTCGGTTCTGGTTAAAGTTCATACTTTTCTGTACCTTTAACTTCATTGCTAGTATAAATCTGGTTAATCATCTTTTACATTGACTTGATCTCTTTGTCTGGTTGCACTTTAGAATATTCTATTATCAATTACCTATATGCTCTTATTCTGTCAGGTGTTGTTTTGGCCTCAAAAATATCTATGTACTTAGGGTCATTTGGCTGTCTCTATACTATTCCTCCATAGATTTGTTTCAAGTTATCCTAAGCTTTATCCTTAATGGTACGCTGCAAAGAGGAGCTGTACGGGTTTTACTTGTTATCTGTCTTCCCATCTTTTGACACTACTCTATTCTCCTTGGCTAGTTATCCCAACACCCTTATTCCTGCAGTCTTATTTCATCAAGTGTTATCCTGGTATAAAAAACATCCAGATACTTGGTTTCTTTTGGCCATCTTACGTGTTACCCCAATAAATTGATCCAATAAATTCATTTTAAGTAGTCTAGGATTACTTGTAGCGGGGCGTTGTAAAATGAACATACGGTTAAACTTGCTATCTTCCTTCTACTTTCTAATTAATGAAATTTGAGTTTCATTTCTTAACAGACACAGACATTCCTAGTCATTTTTTAGTTCTAATGAACTCACCATCAAAAGCCCATATCGTTATTTATGCACCTTTGTTATTGTTTTCCTAGTATTTCTTTCCCATTGTCATCTTTTCTTGATAGTTCTACTTCCAAACATTTTACTTGCTATCATTTTCATCTTCTTTGCTGCTCTATTACATTCCTCAAACTTTTTGGTTCATGTCTTTGTATTTTATTCCGAAAGATATTGTCTTCTACATGTCCCTAGTCATGTCCGACGCTGGTTCTCTTGTATTCATGTCATTGTTTGACTAATACTTTTTCTCTTTATTGTTTCATCTAGATAACTTCTCTTCCAAATCAATTACTTAGAGGTATTTTCCTCTTTTATTCTGAAGGTTTTACATTTCGACTTACTTCCATTGCATATTCATTGTCTGTGGAAGTATCTTGGGGCGGACATCGAGGTGTTTCTTTGGTACTGTTTGTTGGAGTTCTACGGTCCCGAGGATCGAATAAAGCGATGAAACATACATGTGAATACACGAAGAAGTCGCGAAATACTTACATCAATCGGTTGAGGCGATGCATCGAAGAACAAAAACTTTTCTGGCCTCCTTGGAAGTCTCGACAGTGAGCTGAATTTTGGGCTCCAAATTTTCGGCAATGGTGATCTCCATCAAGCTCCAAGCTTTGTGTTGATTCCTTGCTCACAAGTGGGTTTCCGTATCACCTTAGGATGACTCCATTGTGTGCTAGCACTCTTGATTTTGCAACAAAATCATCACTCTTGCTTCTCCTTGTTGTCACGGTGAAACCAGTGAAGAGAAGAAGAAAGAAAGCCCTTTTGGGCGTGAGTGAAGAGAAGGAAAGAGAGAGGAAAATGTGTGTTTTTTTATTGTTGGATGATTTTTGTATATCTAATACACAAAATAATAAAGTCAAACACCAAAATTAATAAATGGTAAATGATTTTTTAAACAACCAACCACTACCACCAACTTCTATCAATCACATCAAAAGTGGCAAGTTGTCACATCAATTGATTGACTAGTGATTTGACGCTTGATGTGACTTGCGGGCCGCACTTGAATTCGAAATTCGAGTGCGCTCGCAAACACACTCGGGCTCGTGTTTGCTAATTCCAAATTAACGAATTTTCCGTTGCGACGTAATTAAATGATTATGCCTAGTAAAATCACTATTCATGTCGCTAACGAATTAATTCTAAATTAACTCGTTCGCCCGAATTAAAATCTAATTTCAATTCCGCGTCGAAATCCAATTTCGTATAATATATCGAATATATTATTTTATCGATTAATTCCAAATTAATTGTTTTCTCTCTTTATATAATATTTTATCCCAGATAAAATATATCCGTAATTAATCCAAAATTAATTTTCTCTCTCAACAAATTAATCCCAGATTAATAAAGTGCGAGTCATACGTCATCGGTGAATCTTCGGGAAGCGACCCATGAGATCCCCGGATATGTTGGCAGTAAATGCGGTCGTCGGACTATCCGAACACGTAAGTACCTAGTAATACGTTTTTACCGATTTACAAGATAAGGTTGGCTTCTAGCAAAGCGCCATGCCTACCCAATTCTCCAGAAATATCCTTACAGGAATATGCGATATATATCAGGCGTAGTATACGTAGTATTGCGTATCTCGATCCAGTATCGGATGTCACATGCTAGGCCTGGGGCTGGAATTGTGTCTGCCCCGTACGAAACACATATCGGATCTCTGGTAACTAGTCTCTATAATCGGATAAACATGACCTAGTCATTTTATCCCGATGACTGCAGTACATAAGAGAACCAGTTCCGTATCCTACGTGACCATCATCTCCACTATGACTGGAGTGATACTTCCATCTCGACATCACACCCAACACACTACGATTCTCAATATACCCAGCAGAGGCGTACACAGAACCTGTTAAAGCCCTGGATGACCAAAACAAAAAGTACATTGATTGTCGCAAGTATTAGCGGTGCAAGTCTCAGGTTAAGACCAAATACACCTACCCTGATTCAGACTTCCATAGACACATAGTCATACTACCAATGGAAGTCCGAGGGGTCTATCCAAAGCGAAGCTGTTTTCTGTACCATCGGTAAAACACAACCTCCTACTACACTTGCATGAGTATCCCATACCCAAATATATGAGAACTATGCCGTTATGCCCTCACAATGCGCACAAGTGTAATACTAGTCTTTTGCGCTTTATCGATGTCCAATCTCGATAATACTCTGACTAGGGATATTTAATGATTAAACCTTCGTAGATTGATACTGTCTCATATCATCTCAATCCAGGAACTAATCATAAGGACCTTTTATCATTTATACATCTTGGTGATCTAATCACAAATGATAAGAGAGCAATTTCCTTTGTCACATAGTTAATTTGTCCAACAACACCATGATCTGTACAAATAGTGACGCTATGGGTCATAACTGTCCAACACTGTTGCCTGACGGGGGTTGGGAGGGCGGGAATTGGTCATGAAGTCTTTTCCGATTGTAATGATCTCTCTGGCCATCCTTGTTGAATTTGTACGTGCTGCTCATCTATAAGCCTAGGGCTCCTGTATTTATATATTTGGTATCGGCTCCCACACTAAGGTACTTTTGCTAGGTACTGCCTGAATTTCCTCTTTCAACTTCACTCTTGATTCGTTTCCCGATTATTGGTCTAACTACCTTTTACTGAAAATCTCATTAAGGGTCATGCTATTTCAAACTCCTATCGTACTACTTCTGTTATTCTTCTTACAAATCTCAGTTTCTTACCCTCTTAAGTCTTTTACTTCTATGGGAACTTCATTTTTGACGACAAGTCATGATGTCGCTACTAAACTTTTGGTTTGGGTATTGCTTTCTTATTAAAGTTTCTTCCTCTCTAATATGATGGAAAGCTAAGTACATGTCGTATACCTTACTTCTGAGGGTCGTTATATGCGTTGTTTACTCTGGTTCCTATTCCATTTAGTTTATACTTTCTGAAAGATTATCCGTTTTTCGATAGGGCAGGTTATTCCGTTTAGACTTGGTTATACATACCAGAAATTTACATCATTCTGTCTCGTGTAGGATAATACTATCTTACGATCCCTATTTAGGTTCTGTTGAACTTCTTAGTTTAATTAACATATTGTTTCGTGACTTGTCTATCTTGTCATATGCTCTTCTTTACTAGTTCAGAACCTTATCAGGCTTTAAGTTGAGGGGTGCTACACATATTTCATAGAGATATGAGAATAATTATTACTGTTATTTGTCTCATTCTGTGATGGTCTTGTTATGTGGCTAAACACTTACTGGGGTCAGAGATACTGAAAAGAAGAGTTATCATTCATTCCATTGGGATATGCATTGACTATCCCATGACTTAAGGTTTCTCAACTATTATTACTACTCCTCCATCTATATTGCTGCCTTCAAATTACATCATCTATGTTACTATACGTGCTGAACTCCCTGTCACTCTCCACATCATTCTTTATTATTTCCTTATCCTATCTCTTGGCTATAGGCTGTGCTGCCGAGGCTAATGGTGATCCACTCATATATGATACTTTCTAGGCTAGTGGTGATCCACTCTTACATCATGTCTGTTACTATACAGGTATCCCGGGCATACTAAGTATACAAGACCACATCACTCTACCCATTATAGTCACTCTCTCCCTAGACCATGCTCTGATACCAACTTTTTAACATCCCCCTCTCGGAGATGCTACAGGAAATTGATAGGTTACCCCCATCACCTTCAGCCTCTCACTGACTGACTGATTAACTGAACTCTACTACTTTTCTTGACAATCACGAATAAACTTAAGTTAATTAAACAACCATTGCTCATTACAACCCTGTATGAGCCACATTAAACTCTGGTAACTTTGACTCTGACAACATTACATATTGACTCACAAGCAACTTACACATGACTTGTACTTTAACTTTTACAACCTTGTCTTTAACTAATCCATATACCTCAGACATGACTGATGAATGGACCCTATAACCCTAGTGACTGCCATCAGTATCCATCCTCTCGAGCTCATCCTCAAAGTAGACCTGTAAAATAGAAAACACTGGAGAGTAGGGGGGGTTAGATCATTTGAATGACCTAGTGAATGGACAGTTTAAAATGAAAACTAAAATACTTTATGAAAAATTTATTTTTCTGAAATCGAAATCATCTTAAGAAAGCTAATATTTTCTTAAAACTCTTTTCTTGTTTGAAATTAAATATATTTTAGTAAAACTTTTCTAGAAACTTTTTTCTTTCTGAAAAACTCTGAGATCTCTTGCAAAACTAATCCTTGTAAATCTTTTTCATAAAATCATCGTTCAGAAAAAAATCTCATTTGAAAAAAAATTGACGTATGAAGGCGTTACGTATCATTGTCCCCCACACGCCTAACTAGTGCATTGCGGCGTTACGTATTGCCGTCCCCCAAGTCACTGAACTAGAGATAGAATAGCTAATAAATGCCGTCAATAACTGACGAATTGGGATGTTACGTATCGCCGTCTCCCCACATGCCTAACTAGTGTCTCGGGGTGTTACATATCGCCGTCCCCTAAGTCACTAAACTAGAGACACGAGAGCCAATCAATGCTATCATACTAGCCCAAAAACTAGGATCTAGGGGCTTTACGTATCACTGTCCCCCTAATCCAAAAACTAAATGTGCACATGTCTCTGTATCCGTCAATTCGAGAATCAAAATAAAAATCATCTATATCATAATCAATACATATCTCTAAACACTTTTGATAATGATCTTATCAAAATCCTTAGTGCTCAAAATCTCAAATCTTTTTAATATCTTATGCTTTTCTTTTCAATGGAATAAAAGTAATAAAGAACTAAATATCATATATAAAACGTAAAACTTTGAAATTATTAGAAAATAACTGAAATAAGTAAATTATCATAGAAAATACTCCATTCACAGATTTGGGAACTCACTGGCACTACTTCACAGTGTCAAAGAAAGTTGCAGTTCCAACCGATAGTCTATAATCGATAAAATTTATTAGAACATAAGTCGTGAGATATGCTTCTGATCAATAAATTGTTGAGTTTCTAATATAGGTCCCAAGATCATGAAATCAAGCAAGAAATTCGTATGAACACATCAAAGGAGTAAGACGGAAACATAACTCACATTGAACGGTTTTGGATGCGAAGAACAAGATGCGTTTTTGCCTCCCTCAAAGTCACGGCAGCAGCTCTCCAAGGCAGTGGGCTGCTCGGTTTTGATGGTGGTGGTCTCCTCCATGATCGGCCATTGATGACCTCCATTGAAGCTCCAAGCTTCAAGCTCCAAAAATGATTCCAAGCTCATAAATTCGTTTCCCTATCACCATAGTATAACCCAAGGTGTGTGCTAGCACTCTTCATCTTCCTTTATTCTCGGTCAAACCAGAAATTTCAGGAAGAAATCGGCAGTGAGCCGTGAGAGGGAGAAGAGAAAATGGAGGGAAGAAAGGTTTCCTAGAAACCGTGAAAGTGGAGAGAGAAGTAAGAAAAGAAAAATGTATTTTGGTTTATATATTTTTTCAAAAATAAAATAAACCATATACAACTTTTCAATTTTCAAAAACCAAAAACCAAAAACCAAAAACCAAAAGAAAAAAGCATTTAAAGCTTTTCAACTACCACATCAATCACTCAAATCAAGTGACAACTTGTCACATCACTCAAAGTGACATTTGATTTGACGCTTGATGTGACTTGCGATTTGACGCTCGATTTGACTTGCGTGCCGCACTCGAATTTAAAATACGAATGCGCTCGCAAATAATCCCGGGCTCGGGTTCGCTAATTCCAAATTAACGAATTTTCTGTCGCGTCGTAATTAAATGATTACGCCTAGCGAAATCACTATTCACATCGCTAACGAATTAATTCTAAATTAATTCGTTCGCCCGAATTAAAATCCAATTTTAATTCCGCGTCGAAATCCAATTTCTAATAATATATCAAATATATTATTTTATCGATTAATTCCAAATTAATCGTTCTCTCTCTTTAATTAATATTTTATCCCAGATAAAATATCTCCGTGATTAATCCCAGATTAATTTTCTCTCTCTTCTAATTAATCCCAGATTAATTAAGTGCGAGTTATACGTCATCAGTGAATCTTCGGGAAGCGACCCATGAGATCTCCGGATATGTTGGCAGTAAATACGGTCGTCGGACTATCCGAACACGTAAGTACCTCGTACTACGTTTATACCGATTTACAAGACAAGGTTGGCTTCTAGCAAAGCGCCATGCCTACCCAATTCTCCAGAAATATTCTTACAGGAATATATAGATCTGTATCAAGCGTAGTATACCGTAGTATTGTGTATATCAGCCCAGTATCGGATAGTCACGTGCTAGGGCTGGGGCTGGATAAGTGTCTGCCCCGTCCGAAGCACATGTCGGATGTCTGGTAACTAGTCTCTATAATCGGATATACATGACCTTGTCATAATATCCCGATGGCCGGCCAGCACTTAAGAGCACTAATACCGTATCCTGCGTGACATCATCTCCACTATGACTGGAGTGATACTTCCGTCTTGACATCACACCCAATACACTACGACTCTCTGATAAACCCAGAAGTGGTGTACGCAGAACCGGTTAAAGCCCTGTACCACCAAGACCAAAGTCTATCGATTATCCTAAGTATTAGCGATGCAAGTCTCAGGTTAAGACTATACACACCTACCTTGATTTCGGCCTCCCATAGACACATAGTCATAATACCAATGGGATTCCGAGAGGTCTATCCAGAGCGAAGCTGTTTCCCGTACCATCGGTGAAACACAGCCTCCTATCGCACTTGCATAAGTATCCTATACTTATATATATGAGAACTATGCCGTTGTGCCCTCACAACGCGCACAAGTGCAATACTAGCCTATTCCGCATTATCGATGTCCTGTCTCGATAATACTACGACTAGGGATATTTAATGATTAATCCTTCGTGGACTGATACTGTCTCATATCATTCTCAATCCAGGAACTAATCATATGGACCTCTCTTCATTTATACATCTAAGGTGATCTAATCACAAATGATGAGAGTGCAATTTCCTTGTCACATAGTTAATTTGCTACAACAACACAATGATCTGTGCAAATAGTGACGCTATGGGTCATTTTGTCCAACATAAATAAAATATGCAATGCATAAATACTTGGCTTCGCTGAGTAATAACTTATAGGAGTATTCTATGAATTTTTTCGGGCTAAGGTTTGGAGTTACACAAGTGCGGGAGCGGTAATTTAGATTCTACTAGTCGCTAAGATTCACTGCCCAAACGCCTAAGTTTGACAATTCACTATAATTAATTGGAAATGAATCTGAAGCTGAAATTTTAATATAATGGTTTCTAATGTATCTAATTTATGTTAGTTTTTACGGATATCAAATCCGATTTCATAAACTCAAGTTATGGACTGAAGTTCAGGGGCTGTCCAAACTAAAAACTTGGTGCAGGGGCAGCAGATCGTCCGATTTCAAAAATTTGGTCCGGCCTTATCTCAAATCCAACAAATCTGAATTTTAGATTTTTTATTTCTTTATGTGTCTAGTTTACTTATAATTTTACGGATCTGGATTTTGACCTAAAGAACTCAACTTATAAGTATATCAACACAGGCTGCTCAGGTAAGACAAATTCTGAAACATCTGCAGGGCGGCCATGTTTGAGAATTAGCCACAATTTCATCTTTCATCAGAAAATTCTGGGTTTTGGATATGTTGAACCTTAATGTGTATAGTTTACTTATAAAATTATGGTTTATTAATCAGACATATATAACTCAAGTTACAAGCAAAAAAACCACAGCCTGTCCGGAACTGGAAAAAAACTGACTTCACTATCCAACTTCCTTATTCCATGATGAAATTTAATACATTTAATCCAAATACCCCCATCAAAATTTCCACTGTTATAAACACTCTTTATAACATACAAATCATGCTTAATTCCTTAATTTGATATGAGCTTGGAATTTAGTCGAACACTTGGTGCGCGAAATGCCAAAACTTCATCATTTACACAATCTTAGTTATCTCCACTTCCACTTTACATGTCTATTACTTAACAACATCATTCAAGACTTCATAACACATACAAAAACATCCATCTCTTCTCTACATAGCTTGGCTGAAAATCATCATCCTCCATAATCACAACAAACCTATTTCAATCATCAATAAGTGCATGAACCATCACCAATTATTATGAAAGAAACAAAAACACACCCTCCACAACAAGGACAAGTTTCGACCAGCCCTTTCTCTTAAGGGAAAATTGGAAATTTCGAAAATTAAGCCTAATACTTGCTTATATCAACATGAAATGCATGGTTACACATGCTATGAACTTATTTTAAGCTCAAATGTACAAAAATGGAAACTAGGGTTCCTTAGCTACGAATTGGGGATTTAATTTTCTTTATATGTATGCACCTTATATTCACAGTCAGCAAGTTAAGTTATGCATGCACGTATATGATCATGATATGTATCAACTTTTGTTCTTTGTATGAAAGCCATGCATGTATATAAGTTAGTCAGCACAATATTAATCACGACACGTCATGAGACTGCAGGATGCCAGTCAAATGCTCGGAATTTCCGAGGATGTGACAAGTTAGTATCAGAGTAAAGATTTTGGTGTAATAACTACTATGGCTCCATCGACTCCAAGTAATTTCTCTAACTTTTGTAGATAGAATCTATTACATATGATAAATGCACAACTCAGGTTAGGATTCAGGGACACATTCAATTTTAAGAGGGGAGAATGTAACACCCTGGTTATCATAACGTAATCACGATGGTTATTTCCTACATGTGTGAAACATCTTTTAAGTATCTAATCATGCATCATTAGCGATTCATTATGTGTGACATAAATTTTACAATTTCGCAGTACATTTAATTTTATCGTGTTTTGAACAGCTTTCGATATTTCAACCATAACTTGAGCTACAAGTGTTCGTTTCCAGTGATCTTTGTACCATCTAAAAGCTTAGGCATAGATATACAATTTCATGTTAAGTAGGTGTAGGCACTGCATTTTTGCATGTCGATGATGAGTCTCGTATAGAGACACTGCCTTTTAAACTGCGAAAGTCGCGAGAAACGGACGTTGGAAGGGTAAAGTTTGAAATTGGCATTTTTGTTGGATTTAATTCGGTTTTCTAGCTTCGGTTTGCTTGTTGAATCTCTGTTTCAAAGTTTATCCTCGGCCCAAAACCCCATAAGTCACTCATCAAACCATACACAAAATCCAAATACCTAAGCCTATCAAAAACCCAAAGCCCACGCCCAAACAAAGCCATTCACGCCCATCACTCCTAATTAACCAAAATCATATTTAGCACATGCATAAAATCAAGCCAAATCCTTTTCTAAATAAAAGAAATCTCATGGATCCATTTCCTAATCAAAAGCAATCACTATCCTAAATTAGAGAGATTGATTCCTTATGAGATACTAATTATGAGATGTCATTATCCTTGGAATATCCTTTCCTATTCGGACTAGGATTGCTTCCATCCCTTTCCCTATAAAAAGAGGCATTCACCACCCTTACCAACCCTGGCACATTCACGCAAATCACAAGAAATTTCATAGCTTATGCACGCCCAAGGCTTCCCTAATTCACTTCCATTGCCGCATATTCCCAAGCCCTAAGCCTCCATTGCCGCAACTCACCAAGAAACAGCCCCTCCTTGTGCGCACACAACCCCTAACCAGCAAAACAGTCCCCGTCACTACCGCAAAACAGCCATGTACTGCAGCCCTTAATTACCGCATATAACCCTCAAAATAAGCCCCTAAACTTACCCCTCATCTACCGCAAAAATAGCCCCCACTGCAGCCCAAAAAACTGTAAACCAGTCCCCTGAAATCGCCCCACTGCAGTCCAGAAACTGCACTATTTGACTACCGAAACTGCACCCCTTTTACCACCTAAACATCCAATATTTTAGCCCTCTAAGACTGTATAAACCAGCTGCACAACAGTGAAGAAACAGTAGCGAAACAGAGTGAAACAGTAGCTCGAACAGTGAAACAACGAAGGAAAACGTTGAGTTAGTGAACCAGAAGAGTTGTGGATCATCAACCCTTCCAACGACCGTGTAACGCACTTCCAAGAAGCGACATAAAAGGTTAGACCTGAGGGCACCTCCTTCATTTATTTTCATTCGTCTTTTAATTGTTTATTAAATATATTATCGCATGAGAGTCGTTTGTTGATGCATGATGTGAATTCCGGGTGAACGGAATGTGTGTTCTCTTTTGTGGTATATCAGATGGAAACCCGGACGTAAATTCCGTAGCCGAATCTGAATGGACGGTAGTGCGGTTTGCACTCGGGAAACAATGCCACGTACTACTTAAGAGACACACGTATTATGTTTCATCCAAACTGTAGACAACAGAACTTGGGCGACGCTGTTCTAGGCTCGCAGCCTAGTTGGGAGTACGAAATAACATGGAGTCGCCACCCGGTGTGAACCGGGACAAAGATTTAAGGCCGCACTCACCCCTTGCAAGGGAAGACCTCAAACCATTGGGTTCGGAATGGTCCCTTACTTATGTCACTTGTGATGATATAATTTGTGCAATAAACTAACCGAATCTATTCATCATTCATGATCAAGGGTACTTAGATCTAACATGCTTTCATCCAAATAATTTCACGCAATGTAACACAACAAGCATATTGAACCATTAAATCAACATGCATAAATCATTACCAAACGCATCATAAACTAAGAACATGCATAATGAACAACCTAAACATGCTTTAACAAATAAATAACAAACTAAATTAAACCATGCTTTAAATAATAAACAAATAACCTAAAGTATATAACATGCTCAAATACAAGTTAGGATGAGACGAGATACGTGTATCTTAAGTGGTACGTGGCATTGTATCCCGAGTGCAGACCATACTACCGTCCATTCAGAATCGGCTATGGAATTTACGTCCGGGTTTCCATCCGATATACCACAAAAGGGAACACATATCCCGCTCATCCAACAATCACATCATGCCTCAAACGACTCTCATGCAATTATATATCAAAATAAATAAAACAAAAATAAAGAAGATAAGTAAAAAAGGGTGCCCTCAGGTCTAACCTCTTTTGTCGTCTAAGAAAGGGCGTTACACGTTCGTTGGAAGGGAGATTGATCCGATGCTTTTCCGATTTGTCTACTCAATGTCTTTCCTCGCTGCTTTGATGCTCGGGCTGCTGTTTCAAGTCCGTTTCGCTGCTGTTTCGCAGCTACGTTTCAGGTCACTGTCTTGGTGATTTAGTGGACTGTTTTGAGTGATTTTTGTGGCTTAGGGGGTTGCGTTTTTAATGGTTTTTTAGGGAAACTTTATGGAGATTTTTGAGGGGTTTTCTAGGTGATTTTAGGGCTGTTTTTCTGGCTAAAGTCGCAACAAAAACTCACCAGAACAGAAGGTGAATTGCGGCAGTGTTAGACATTATGACCCATAGCGTCACTGTTTTGTAAATGATATTGTATTATTGTACAAAATTAACTATGTGATAATGAAATTACCTTTTGCCGTTTTGTAAAATTATTTACTTTGATATATTAATGGCAAAAGTCCGTATGATTAGTTCCGTATTGAGATGATATGAGACAGTATCAATATAAAAGGTTTAATCATTAAATATCCCTAGTCGGAGTATTATCGAGATCGGACATCGATAATGCGGAATAGACTAGTATTGCATTTGTGCATGTTGTGAGGGCACAACGGCATAGTTCTCATATATTTAAGTATTGGATACTTATGCAAGTGCGATAGGAGGTTGTGTTTTACCGATGGTACGGAAAACAGATTCGCTCTGGATAGACCCCACAGAATCCCATTGGTAGTATGTTTGCGTGTCTATGGGAGGCCGCATCAGGGTAGGTGTATATGGTCTTAACCTGAGACTTGCATCGCTAGTACTTGCGACAATCGGTAAACTTTGGTTTTGGTGGTTGGGGACTTTAACCGGTTCTGTGTTCACCACTTCTGGGTTTATCAGGAATCGTAGTGTACTGGGTGTGATGTCAAGATGGAAGTATCACTTCAGACATATGGAGTTGATGATCGCGCAGGACACGGAACTAGTACTCTATAAAAGGTTGCAACCGTGAGGAAAATATGACTAGGTCAGGATTGTCCGATTTAAAGAGACTAGTTGTTTGATGTCCGATATATGTTTCGTACGGGGCAGACACACTTCCAGCCCCAGGCCTAACATGTGATCGTTCGATACTGGATCGATGTACGCGATACTACGGTATACTACGCTTGATATAGATCTAATATTCCAGTAAGAATATTTCTGGAGAATTGGGTAGGCATGGCGCTTTGCTAGAAGCCAACCTTGTCTTGTAAATCGGTAAAAACGTAGTACGAGGTACGTACGTGTTTGGATTATCCAACGACCGTATTTACTGCCAACATATCCGGAGATCTCTTGGGTCGCTTCCTGAAGATTCACCTATGATGTTTGATTCGAACTTTATTAATCTTGGATTAATAACGGAGAAACTTTATCTTGGATAAAATGCCTTATTAGGAGAGAGAGAGAGATCGATTAATTTGGAATTAATCGATAAAATAATATATTCGATATATTATTAAACGAAATTAGATTTCGACGCGGAATTAAAATCGAATTTTAATTCGGGCAAACGAATTAATTTAGAATTAATTCATTAGCGAACTGAATAGTAATTTCGCAAGGCGTAATTATTTAATTCACGTCGCGACGGAAATTCGTTAATTCGGAATTAACGAAACCGAGCCCGAAAGTGTTTGCGGACACATTCGTATTTTGAATCGAGTGATATCCGTATTTTGAAATTCGTTAATTCGGAATTAACGAAACCGAGCCCGAAAATTGTTTTCTCATTCTCCATTTTTGCTAGCACAAGCAAGGAATAAAAGAGGTGATAGGGAAACGCATTTGGAGCTTGGAATACTCAAAGATTTGAAGCTTCTCTCCATCTTCTTGCTTGGCCGAAACTTCATCCTTGGAGGCTCAAGGATCCTCATCACCATTTTCGTCACATAGCTTTGTAAGTATGTTTCCGCCATCCTTCAAGCTTTGCATGTATTATTATTGTATTTCTATTGCTTAATCTTTCCTTGGGACTAATTATAGTAACCAACAATGGTATCATTGAGCTAGGTTTAAGCATGAAATACATTAGGGTTAATTTGGGGAAAATTGATTGAAGCATGTTCTTGTGAAATTGGATGCTAAAGTATGCTTATATGTATGTTATTTGATATATTACATGATCAATTTTAACAAAAATGCATTGGATGAATTTTTCCCCAAAATGTTGTCTTGGCCGAATGTGGAGGTGCTTCCATTGGATTGGATTTTTTCATGCATGAGCTTATTTGATGCCTTAAGCATGTTTAAATGTATGATATTTGATATAATACATGATTAATTTTGAGAAAAATGCATTGGATGATTTTTCCCCAAAATTGATGTCTTGGCCGAATGTGAGGCACTTCCATTAAGTTGAATTTTTGCATGCACAAGTTCATTGGATGATTTGAGTGTGCTTAAATGTTTGTAATATGAAGTAATACATGATCAATTTTGAGAAAATTGTATTGGATATTTTTTCTCCAAAATTGATGCATTGGCCGAATGTGTAGGTCATTTGAAGATTTGGAATTTTTCATGCACAAGTTTATTGGATAACTTAAGCATGATTAAATGTATGATATTTGATGTAATACATGTTCAATTTTGAGAAAAATACATTGGATGATTTTTTCCCTAAAGTTGATGCTTGACCGAAAATTGAGGTCTTTTCACTATTATTGAATTTTTGCTTTCAAGTTCATTGGATGACCTAAAATCTATATGTATGTTAGATTAGTGATTCAATTGGATTGAAAAACAAATCGAACCGCAAAAATCTCTCTTGGCCGAATACAACATGACATGTTAAAGGACTTGATTTTTGTTCAAATAAATGTTAGACAAGTGTTTTGAACAAATGATGATAATAAATTAAATTGGTATTTTTGAAATATTTGATTTAATGAATTAATCATGCAATTACACTTTAATCAATTGAATTTTAAAATTTGGAATATTAAAATTTAATTAATGGGCTTTTATGTTTAATTGGGCCTTATGGGCTTGAAATTGATTTGTGGCAATTAAGGGTGATTCCTTATTTGGGCTTGGTAATTGGGTTTGACCCACATTGACCAAAGCCCAAGCCTTATAAATCAATTGAAAGCCCATCGGACATTAATTAAACAAACATTGGATGTTAGTTGGCTTGGAGACCCAATTTGATAAGATTTAGAATCTAATCTTTAAAGCACATTAAAGTGTAAACATTTAATTTGGAATTAAATAAATTGAATTAATATTGAATACTGCTTAAATTGGATTTAACGAGTAGTTCGATATAATTCATGAATTCGTACCTTATGTACTTATTCTCAAACGAGTTGGACTCGCGCAAAATCAAACCGTTGATTGAACATTGGATGATCATTTAAATAAGACTAATTAATTGGATTTGATTGGTTGTATAGCATGTCTTGAATGAATATACATGTATGTGATGAATGAATAGTGTATAGCGGATGGATATTAGAAGGGAAATGGTAATTTTAGAATTATTGTAAATTTAGAATTTATAAATTGGACCTGCGTGTCCAGCCTTATCTCTTTATCTCTTTGTATTCTCTTCTCACCTAATTCCCCTCAATGTAATGAGGTTTCTCTTATTGTATTATGTAATTGGGTAGAAGTAGTATATTGCTAGCGGGGAGTGGAAAGGGAGTGATTTGTTCTAGGAACAAATTGTTTTATATATCCATCCGTATATCACTATTAATTTATTTTATGCACTTTATGATGTTTTAGAAGCATGCTTAAGGGTGTATGATGATGAGACCTAACAAAGATAATAAATTGGTTGCAATTTATGCCAAAAATCCCTCAATTTATATTAAGCGATTATCCTTCCATTGAATGATTCTTGTTCAAGATCCAATTGGCATTGGTTTGTTGGCCAAAGTCAAGACCTTGTCAATTAGGATGTACTTGAATCATGAGAGTTTTGTTCCACATCGGTGTCTTGTCCAAGTTGTGATTTTTTGGCCAAAGTCAAGATCACTTCTTGTCCAACGACATTGATTACGAAACTATCCTTGTCAATGGGTCCCGCTTAACTGGAATCATTAGGTTTGTTGTGCCAAAGCCAAGGCCTAGATGATTCGGAGGATATGGTTAGAAAATGTATAAGATACATTGGCATATGCAATATGTTTAGGACTTGGATGTCCACCTAACCGGATCTAGGAATTGGATTGGATCCAATTGATCTGTGAGATCTACCTAGTTAATAACATACAACTTGTTGGCCAAAGTCAAGGTTGTGTGTTATTTAACGGGATCCTAGCCCACTAGGAAATAGGATTTCCCGAGTTCTCAACAGAGGGTTAGAGACTTGATAAAAATAGTGGGAGGCTAGTATTGAATTTGCAATTTCATTCAGATACTTAGCCTTACGCGTCTTTCAAATTATTTTGTTAATTAATTAAAATTAGTTGGACTAATTCATTGTTATTTTTGTAACAGTTTGACTGTACCCATTTATCGTTAACTAGATAGTTGGACTATCGTAGTTAAGATGGCAAGCAAGGTAAGTGTCCGAGACATCATCATGGGTGACAATGTCTTTAAGGGCACAAACTTCGCTGATTGGGAAATGAACCTAAGGATAGTCCTTGGGGCTGAGAGGATGTTGTACACTATACAAACACCTCTCCCGCCTAAGCCCACTGATCCACTTGAGCTGGAGTTATGGAAAACTCACAGCAGTGATTGTGACACAGCTCAGACTATTATGTTAGCTTCGATGACTCAGCACTTTCGTCGCCAAAATAGGGACTTGGATCCTTATAATATGATGGCTAGACTGCGAGATCTCCACCGCTCCAATAAGCGGATGGAGAGATATGAGTTGGTGAAGAAACTCTTCCGCGCCCGAATGACTAAAGGCGCATCAGTTGAGGCCCACGGGGCTCAAATGATCGCCGATATTGATGAGTTGGCCAATATGGGAATAGTCTTGGAGGCTGAGCTGACCGTAGATATGATCTTACAGTCACTTCCTGATACTTGGAAACAAATCATAATCAACTACAAGTTGATGGATACGGATGACACTCTTGGAGAACTGTTATCCATCTTGAAGAGTCTGAAAAGAAACTCCACAAAGGGGGCAAGCGCGAGGCGCACTTTACATCGACCTCTCAGAGGCCAAAGGCTGGGCCCAAAGCTACTGGAGGGGTGAGGAAGAAGAAACATAAGAAAAAGGCTAAAGGCAAGTCGACAAAAGCTTCTGGGAAGCCAAGGGACAAATCTCAAGATGTCTGCCTCAACTGCGGCAAGAAGGGTCACTGGAAACGTGACTGCAATGGCAAAGGACACAAGGAGGATATCAAGGCAGGCAAGGCACTAGCCTCTGGTATGTTTGTTATTGAGATAAATATGACTACTTCTAGTTTTAAAAATTGGATTTTTGATTCTGGTTGTGCTGCTCATATTTGTACTGATTTGCAGGATCTGCAGGATGCTGACTTCAGGGGAGATTGACCTACGAGTCGGAAACGGAACTCCAGTTGTTGTTTTGGCTGTAGGGACTTTTGTTTTGGAATTGCCCTCGGGGCATATGCTTAAACTTTTGAACTGTTATTATATACCTAGTTTGACTAGGAATATCATATTGTATCTTTGTTAACCCAGCATGGGTACACTTTTGTATTTAGAAACACTGGGTGTTATTTATATAAAAATGATGCAGAAATTTGCACTGCTGTTGCAAACAATGGCCTTTATATTTTGAATATAAATGAATCTCCTAAACAAAAACAACACACAAGGCTCAAAAGGAGTAATCTAAAAGATGAAGCTTACATGTGGCATTGTCGTCTAGGACACATCAACAAGACTCGCATATCCACACTTTCGAAGAGTGGGTACTTGGACGAATTTGATCTTAATTCATATGATGTCTGCGAATCTTGTCTTTTAGGCAAAATGCCTAAATCACCTTTTAGTGGTAAAGGTGAACGTGCCACAGAACTGTTAGCTCTCGTTCATAGTGACGTATGGGGGCCATGTCTAGCCAGGCTAGAGGTGGATATCATTACTTCGTAACCTTTACGGATGATGCATCTCGTTATGGTTATGTGTATCTAATGAGACACAAGTCGGAAACTTTTGAAAAATTCAAAGAGTTTCGACACGAAGTAGAAAAACAAATAGGCAAGAGTATTAAAACATTGCGGTCGGACCGTGGTGGCGAATACTTAAGTTATGGGTTTCAAGATTACTTGAAAGAAAATGGTATTCTTTCACAGTGGACTCCTCCTGGAACACCGCAATTAAACGGTGTGTCTGAACGGAGAAACCGTACCTTGTTAGACATGGTAAGGTCGATGATGAGTCGCACTGAGCTACCTATATCCTTCTGGGGATACGCTTTAAACAGTGCAGTACTTATTTTGAATAAGGTTCCGTCAAAGTCTGTTGAACAGACTCCATATGAGATATGGACATGGAAGAAACCAGGTTTCTCTTTCCTGAAGATTTGGGGATGCTGGGCATATGTTAAACGTTTGGAAGGTACCAAACTAGAACCCAAATCAGATAAATGCCTTTTCGTAGGATATCCTAAGGAAACCAAAGGATATTACTTCTATCACCCACAAGAGAACAAAGTATTTGTTGCTCTACATGCATTTTTCCTTGAAAAGGAATTCCTAGATGCAGTGGTAAGTGGGAGGAAGTAGAACTTGATGAAAATCCTAGTGATACTGTTCCTGGCAATGAATCATCGACGGAACATGAACAGACCATCCAGGATGAGTCTGTACCACAATCTTCATATACACAAGGACCGCGTAGGTCGGAGAGAGTCAGGACAGTACCTGAGAGGTATGGGTACCTGATCTCGCCTCATGTGGATATTAATCTTATTGAGGATAAAGAACCCTCTACGTATGAGAAAGCAATACAGGATATTGATTCCGCTTTATGGCAAGATGCCATGAAGTCCGAGATGGATTCCATGTATGCCAACCAAGTTTGGACACTGGTTGATGCACCAGAAGGCGTAAAACCTATTGGATGCAGATGGATCTTCAAGAAGAAGACCGACATGGATGGCAACGTACAAACGTACAAAGCTAGGCTTGTAGCAAAGGGGTATCGTCAACAATATGGTATTGATTATGACGAAACTTTCTCACCCGTTGCCATGATTAAATCCATTCGGATAATGCTTGCAATAGCTGCATATTTCGATTACGAGATATGGCAGATGGACGTTAAAACCGCTTTCCTTAACGAAAACCTTTTGGAGGATGTTTATATGCAACAGCCTGACGGTTTTGTCGTACCTAGACTTGCAAACAAGGTTTGTAAGTTAAATCGATCCATTTATGGATTGAAGCAAGCATCACGATCATGGAATCAGCGTTTTGATGAAATCATAAAAGAATATAATTTCGTGCGAAATGAAGATGACCCTTGTGTATACAAGAAGGTTAGTGGGAGAGCACTGACTTTTATTGTCCTTTATGTCGACGACGTATTGCTAATAGGCAATGACATTCCCATGCTAACGTCGGTGAAAGCTTGGCTTTCATTAAAATTCTCCATGAAAGATCTGGGAGAAGCAGCCTTTATTCTGGGAATAAAAATCTACCGAGATAGATCTAGAAAACTGCTTGGACTCTCCCAGAGTACATATATTGACAAAGTGTTGAAGCGATTCAGCATGGATCAATCCAAGAAGGGATTGATGCCAATGTTACGTGGTATATCTCTATCTAAGAACATGTGTCCTAAGACACAAGAAGAGAGAGATAACATGAGTCAGATACCGTTCGCCTCGGCAGTCGGATCGATCATGTATGCCATGATATGTACACGACCTGATGTGTCATATGCTTTGAGCATGTGCAGTCGCTATCAGGCCGATCCAGGTGAAGGTCACTGGATGGCAGTTAAGAATATCCTTAAGTATCTTAGACGAACTAAGGATGCTTTCTTAATTTACGGAGAAGGAGATCTTGTGGTATCTGGGTATGCCGATGCAAGTTTCCAAACCGACAATGACGACTTCAAGTCGCAATCCGGGTACATTTTTTGTTTGAATAACGGGGCGGTGAGCTGGAAATCTTCCAAGCAAGATACTGTTGCCGATTCAACAACTGAAGCGGAGTACATTGCTGCGTCGGAAGCAGCAAAGGAGGCAGTTTGGATCCGAAAGTTCCTAATTGGATTAGGAGTAGTTCCATTAGCAGCTGAGCCCGTTCCATTGTATTGTGACAATAACGGGGTAGCACAAGCTAAGGAACCAAGGTCTCATCAATGATCCAAGCATGTTCTTCGGCGTTACCATCTGATTCGGGAAATTATACATCGTGGCGATGTAAAGATCGAGAAGGTCGCATCAGATAACAACATTGCAGATCCGCTGACGAAGGCTGTTTATCCGCAAGTGTTTGAACGACATATCAATAGTTCAGGTATTAGATGCTTGAGTGACTGGCTATAGGCCAAGTGGGAGATTGTTAGACATTATGACCCATAGTGTCACTGTTTTGTAAATGATATTGTATTATTGTACAAAATTAACTATGTGATAATGAAATTGCCTTTTGCCGTTTTGTAAAATTATTTACTTTGATATATTAATGGCAAAAGTCCGTATGATTAGTTCCGTATTGAGATGATATGAGACAATATCAATATAAAAGGTTTAATCATTAAATATCCCTAGTCGGAGTATTATCGAGATCGGACATCGATAATGCGGAATAGACTAGTATTGCATTTGTGCATGTTGTGAGGGCACAACGGCATAGTTCTCATATATTTAAGTATTGGATACTTATGCAAGTGCGATAGGAGGTTGTGTTTTACCGATGGTACGGAAAACAGCTTCGCTCTGGATAGACCCGCGGAATCCCATTGGTAGTATGTCTGCGTGTCTATGGGAGGCCGCATCAGGGTAGGTGTATATGGTCTTAACCTGAGACTTGCATCGCTAGTACTTGCGACAATCGGTAAACTTTGGTTTTGGTGGTTGGGGACTTTAACCGGTTCTGTGTTCACCACTTCTGGGTTTATCAGGAATCGTAGTGTACTGGGTGTGATGTCAAGATGGAAGTATCACTTCAGACATATGGAGTTGATGATAGCGCAGGACACATAACTAGTACTCTATAAAAGGTTGCAACCGTCGGGACAATATGACTAGGTCAGGATTGTCCGATTTAAAGAGACTAGTTGTTTGATGTCCGATATATGTTTCGTACGGGGCAGACACACTTCCAGCCCCAGGACTAACATGTGATCGTTCGATACTGGATCGATGTACGCGATACTACGGTATACTACGCTTGATATAGATCTAATATTCCAGTAAGAATATTTCTGGAGAATTGGGTAGGCATGGCGCTTTGCTAGAAGCCAACCTTGTCTTGTAAATCGGTAAAAACGTAGTACGAGGTACGTACGTGTTTGGATTATCCAACGACCGTATTTACTGCCAACATATCCGGAGATCTCTTGGGTCGCTTCCTGAAGATTCACCTATGATGTTTGATTCGAACTTTATTAATCTTGGATTAATAACGGAGAAACTTTATCTTGGATAAAATGCCTTATTAGGAGAGAGAGAGAGATCGATTAATTTGGAATAATCGATAAAATAATATATTCGATATATTATTAAACGAAATTAGATTTCGACGCGGAATTAAAATCGGATTTTAATTCGGGCAAACGAATTAATTTAGATTAATTCATTAGCGAACTGAATAGTAATTTCGCAAGGCGTAATTATTTAATTCACGTCGCGACGGAAATTCGTTAATTCGGAATTAACGAAACCGAGCCCGAAAGTGTTGCGGACACATTCATATTTTGAATCGAGTGATATCCGCAAATCACATCGCGATATCTCATTACTTAATACGAATAGATGGTGGATGTATCTAGTCCTTTGAGGGATGATACATTGTCTCTAATCTCAAAGTGTGGTAATGATGGCAAATGATGGATTTCATTTTGGAGGGAAAGCCACGCACGGTTTTGAAGGATTTTTTGCATTAAAAATTCTTTTGGTATTAGATATCATATCACTTTTCATTTCCTTTGTCTCTCACGGTTTTTGGCATGCAAAGGGAACAAAATTAAAAGTGAAACACTCTCCTCTTCTTTCTCTCTTGCTCACGCCGTGAGCTGCACATACAAAGGCAGAAAATTGTTTTCTCATTCTCCATTTTGGCTAGCACAAGCAAGGAACAAAAGAGGTGATAGGGAAACGCATTTGGAGCTTGGAATACTCAAAGATTTGAAGCTTCTCTCCATCTTATTGCTTGGCCGAAACTTCATCCTTGGAGGCTCAAGGATCCTCATCACCATTTTCGTCACATAGCTTTGTAAGTATGTTTCCGCCATCCTTCAAGCTTTGCATGTATTATTATTGTATTTCTATTGCTTAATCTTTCCTTGGGACTAATTATAGTAACCAACAGGCAGTTCACAGGTGCAGTGGGGTGTTTTCATGGACTGTTTTGGGGCTGCGAATGGGGCTGTGTTTGGAGGATTTTTAGTGCGACTTTAGGGCTGTGAATAAGGTTTATTTGAGGGTGTTTTAGGGCTGTGAATGGGGGCTGGAACTCGGCAATGGAGGGTTAAGTTTAGGGCTTAGGCGTGAAGGGTGTTGATGATGGAGGGAAGGTGCGGCAATGGTGGCTATTGGATCTTGAAGGTACGGCAATGGAGGCTTCAGGGGGATGCTTGGGCGTGCAATGGAGGCTTAATAGAGTGCTTTAGGCGTGTGAGAGAGGTGTATGAGCTAGGTTTTGAATGGGGGGTGAAGGCCTCTTTTTATAGGCAAAGAGAGAAGACTTTCCTAATTAGATTATGAAGGAATCTCCTAATTGATTTCTAATAAGGAATGCATCTCCTAATTAGGATTTGGGATTGGATTTGATTTGGTAGGGATTTGATTTGATTTCTTTTATTTAGGTAAGGATTTACAAGATTTAAACATGTGATAAATATGCATATACCTAAATAAAGGGGCTTTGGGCGTGAATCACATCTTTTGGGCATGGATTTGGTTTGACTTGGTTTGACTTGGTTGACTTGGGTATTTGGGCTTGGTTTGGGTTAGGTATGTGGTCTATGGGAGTTTTCGGCCTAAGGTGAGCTTAGAAACGGAGGTATAACAAGCAACCGAAGCGAAAACAACGAGATTAAATCCATCAAAAATTCTATTTTCCAACTTTACCCTTCCAACGTCCGTTTCCCGTGACTTTCATGACTAAAGAAGTAGTTGCCTCCATACGAGACTCATCATTGGGCTAATGTGTAAAAATACAATGCCTACAGTCGCCCCCACTTTGATGGGACTTGTGCAGTGTGTGACAATGACAATCCTATCAAAGTACGTGAAATGCATTTTTACTTACCTGGCTCGCCAGCTGTCACCTGGTCTGCCTGCTGTGCTGAGTTGATAATGCTAACCCCGTACCTAGGGCGTCACGGTTGTGTCTCCATACCTAGAGTGCTGCAGTGATGATGTTGGTTGTCTGAGTGCTAACCCCATACCTAGGGTGTCGCAATGACGCCTCCGTACCTAGAGCACCACAAATGTCTGAATAGTCCACATTCCGTACCTGGCGTGCTAACCCCATACCTAGGGCGTCGCTGTGGTCTGAATGCTAACCCCGTACCTAGGGTATCGCGGTGACGTCTCCGTACCTAGAGACCCACAAATGTCTGAGTGCTAACCCCGTACCTAGGGTGTCGCAGTGACGCCTCCGTACCTAGAGTGCCACAAATGTCTGAGTGCTAACCCCGTACCTAGGGTGTCGTGGTGATGTCTCCGTACCTAGAGAGCCACAAATGTGTGAGTGCTAACCCCGTACCTAGGGTGTCGCAGTGACGCCTCCGTACCTAGAGTGCCACAAATGTCTGAATAGTCCACATGCCATACCTGGCGTGCTAACCCCGTACCTAGGGCGTTGCTGTGGTCTGAATGCTAACCCCGTACCTAGGGTGTCGCAGTGACGTCTCCGTACCTAGAGTGCCACAAATGTCTGAATAGTCCACATGTCGTACCTGGCGTGCTAACCCCGTACCTAGGGCGTTGCTGTGGTCTGAATGCTAACCCCGTACCTAGGGTGTCGCAGTTACGCCTCCGTACCTAGAGTGCCACAAATGTCTGAGTGCTAACCCCGTACCTAGGGTGTCGCGGTGACGTCTCCGTACCTAGAGAGCCATAAATGTCTGAATGCTAACCCCGTACCTAGGGTGTCGCAGCTGTGATATCTCCATGTCCGGGGTACCGTACCTGGCTGAACTGATCTGATATCTCCATACCCAGAGTGCCGTACCTGGCTGAACTGATTTCTCCATACCCGGAGTGCCGTACCTGGCTGATCTGATATCTCCATACCCGGAGTGCCGTACCTGGCTGATCTGATATCTCCTACCCGGAGTGCCGTACCTGGCTGATCTGATATCTCCATACCTGGAGTGCCGTACCTGGCTGAACTGATTTGAACCAATGTGGGCCTCGCCCACAGAATGCCATACCCGGCAGATCTGATGCTGAACCTAATGTGGGCCTCGCCTCCTGAATGCCATACCCGGCAAGTCTACTACTGATGCCGATTCTCTATTTTCCACACTGTAGTGCCTCTCTTTGAGATAATCTTGATAGCTAAACATATTTTCGTCCTCAACGGATGCTTCGCGTCAAAGCCAAAGAATCTTCAAAGTATTCGACATACTCAAACCCAATCCCCTGAATGGGTGATCTGAACCAGACTCCTAGTGTGTGTGTGTGCTAAGGCTCCTTCACAGCTTATTCCTTAAGTCAGCCAACTCGATGATTTCGCTTCGGAGAATCGGATCAGTGTGTCTAACCAACCTGGATGTCTGGGTCACATTCTGTGATTACTGTAGCATACTTAACATGATATGGTCTTCTTTCTATTGCATCGTCTCTTTCTTTTCATTATTTTCCTTCTTTTTTTCTTTTTTTTTCTTTTCTTTTCTCTTTTTCTTTTTCTGACTCACCTACCCTTTAAGGTAGCATTTCTCCTCATGGTGGTCCTAATACTCGCCCATGGGTAGCTTCACGCTTATCGGTTATAGGCGGTCTATTTCTTTTCTTTTCATTGTAGAGACTTTTCTTTCTTTATTTTCCAACCATATCATGTATCGTAGCAAAGGCAAATCAGTGTGGACATCCAGGCAAACGGTCATTCACCAATCCACCATCTCTTCAACTAGTCATCTCATCAACCGCTCAGGCTTCTACTGTTGAGATACCTTTATCAAGTGCTTCATGAGTCCAGCCGAGATCAATCCATTCAGAATACCGGATAAGAGCGCGTCTCGCGCTTCTCGCTTCTAAGGCTTCTCCCTACAGCACATAATGTCATCACCGGACATATGTTTAACCATCAAAGACTTATCCCTCACTTTTTTTTTTACTCACTCACTCACTCAATCAAAGGAATTCTTCCTCTTTACTGCTGACCATGTGGGCTTCGCCCCCGGGATCCATACCCGAAATTCAAACTCAAAATGGGCCTTAACCCTTAGATTACCATCTGAATCTTAACACCGATATGGACCTCAGCCCTAGGATTTCTTCTCAAATTCAATACAGTGTTTTCGCTGTTTCTGATTAGCTTGTCTTTGCCGCTTTCTCTTTTATTCTTCGATACCTGTGAATATAAAACAAAAACACAAAACACGCAAAAAAAGGAATGCAATAATGGGTTATATGTGTGCATGCATGCATGAGTTCTCTTTATCCCGTTGGGTTAGGTCTTCTGCGGATGACTATTCAGTCTTCTGTCCCTCAGGCAAAATACAACTTCAATCTGTCAACATTGATCGGCTCGGTGAACTCATTCCCTTCCAAGTCCGACAGTCTCACTGCTCCATTTCCCATTACCTTCTGAACAATGTATGGTCCTTCCCAATTTGGTCTGAACTTCCCTCTTGGGTCTGTCGTCGACGGCTTCGACTGCTTAAGTACCAGATCACCTTTCTTGATCTTGGTAGGACGCACCTTCTTATTAAATGCTCTGGCCAACCTCTTCTGATATATCTGCATGTGATGCAAGGACTTCATCCTCTTCTCATCCATCAATGCTAACTGCTCAAACCTCTGCGAGGTCCATTCTCGTTCAGGCAATTCTGCTTCTGCTAACACCCGCATGGATTGTATCTCAACTTCCACCGGCAGTACCGCTTCCATTCCATAGACTAAAGAGTAAGGCGTAGCTCCAGTTGCTGTCCTTACAGAAGTTCTGTATCCCCACAAGGCATACGACAGCTTATCAGCCCAGTCTTTGTAATTCTCCGTCATCTTCGCCAGAATCGTCTTTATTGTCTTGTTGGCTGCCTCAACTGCTCCATTAGCCTGCGGTCTGTATGGTGAAGACTTATGATGACCTATCCCATACCTCTGTAACATCGCCTTGGTCTCTCCCTGAAACTGGACTCCATTGTCCGTAACCACGTGATGCGGCATACCGTACCGGCATATGAGATTTCGGGCTATGAACTTAGCCATTTGTTTTGCCGTGACATTACGGAATGACTCGGCTTCTACCCATTTCGAGAAGTAGTCCACTGCTACCACTATAAAGCGATGTCCGTTTGACGCATTCGGCCGAATCTCTCCGATCATATCAATTCCCCATGCTGAGAAAGGCCACGGTTCTGACAACCCGTGCAATTCTGTATGCGGCAAATGATTCAAATTCCCGTGCGCTTGACAATCATGACAGTGCCTTACCAGCTTCGCGCAGTCGGCTTCCATGGTTGACCAGTAAAAGCCTTGTCTCACAATCTTGCGGGACAAGTTCAATCCGTTCATATGCGGTCCACAGACGCCAGCATGCACTTCATCCATTATCTTCTGAGCTTCTTCCTTTCTCAAGCATTTCAGCTGAACACCGTTCGCTTGCCTCTTGTAGAGTTCTCCCTTCAGACTCACATATTGAGCAGCCAACTTCTGAATGGCGATTCTGTCTTTTCTGCTCGCTTCCTCTGGGTATTCTCCATGTTCTAGATACCTCTGGATGTCATAATACCACGGTTTCCGTCATCGACCTCTACTCCCAAGATCCTCTCTATCTCATAAACCGGTTTGCTGCCCGTTGTCAACACAAGTGGTCTCATCACCAATTTCTCTGGATTCTCCCAGGTTGCGGCTAACGTCGCCAATGCATCTGCCATCTGATTTTCTTCCCGAGGCAAGTGCTGAAATTTGCAGTTAGGGATAGCCTGTGCTAGGTTTCTGAGGTGGAATAAGTACGGCTTCAACCGTTCTTCATTTAACTCTCATTCTCCTTGCATCTGTCGGATCACCAACATTGAATCTCCGTAAACGTCCACGTTCGTAGCTCTCAAGGCTATTAATGCAGTCAAGACGAATGCACATGCTTCATACTCAGCCATATTTTTAGTTACCCTGAACATCAACCTCTTGGCCATAGGCAAAGTCTCTCCCCCAGGGGTTACTATTACAATACCGATTCCGGCTCCTTTGCAGTTCACTGCTCCATCAAAATACATCTTCCAACCTTAACTGCTATAGCTTGGATTTCTTCGTCGGGGAATTCAAACTTGTACTGATCCCCTTCAACAGGTTGCAAGGCTAGGAATTCTGCCACGGCTCGCCCTTTGATTACCTTTGAAGTGAGGTACTCGATGTCAAATTCAGTCAACAGTACTAACCATCTGCCCAACTTTCCCACTAGTGAAGGCACCGAATGTAGATACTTCAAAGGATTCTCCTTTGCGACCACTTGGATCTTGTAAGACTGGAAATAGTGGCGTAATTTCCTGGACACCCATACTACTGCCAGACAAATCTTCTCCACTTCCTGATAGCGAGCTTCGTACGGAAGCAGCTTCTTACTGAGGTAGTAGATGGCGTGCTCTACTCCTGTCTCATCGGCTTGTACCATCATCGCCCCCAGCGCTTCGGGTTCAATAGCCAAATAAAGCACCAAAGGTCTACCTGTCTCGGAGGTCTCAGAACGAGAGGTTTCACCAAATATTCCCTTATTCTGTCAAATGCTCCTAACACTGCTCGTTCCACTTTACTGGCTGGTCTTTCCTCAACAGCTTGAAGATAGGCTCACATACTGACGTCAGCTTGGCAATGAACCGACTGATATACTGGATTTTCCCAAGGAATGCTCTGACTTCTTTTTTTTTTTCTAACCCAACGGGTATCCATGATGGCTTTTAAGACACAATGGTCAACATGATGCATGTATGCATGAGATGCATGAGATGTATGCGATGCATGGAATATATATATTATGAAAAGAAACTTTAAACTACTTGGCCCATTATCATTTTAAAGTATTTAATCACACCATCGCGCGGTGCAAACTTGTCCCAGTTGAAAAGGCCCAACAGGTTTACACTTTACAATGATATGGCTAAATGACTTCAAATGATAAAAGGCCCATTCACAAAGTGGTCCACTGGCATTTTAGAAGCTTTTGGCCCAACTGTCAAAGGACACAAACTTGCCCCAGTTTAAATGGCCCAACAAGTTCACATCTTTTGACAAAAGGTCCAACTGGATCCAAATGACGGCGGTCCAACAACAATAAAATAAATAACTACCGGTTCTTTCAAGGCTAAGTTTCACAAGTGGGTCACGGGGCGCGGACAAAGGCTCTCGTTTGACGAAGGATTACCCACAACTAGGACTCCCCACTCAAGGGTTCGAGCGACCAAGTGAGTGCACCTTTTTTATACCTTACGGTACGTGCCAACGAGTTACGGTGTGTGACTAACTGTCGAATGGATTTCCCGTTGTAGATTCCCCAGAGGGAAGGTGGAGCGAGGCTCTCTTAAGTACCCAAGCCCCTTAGGCTCTTATCGCTTGGTGTCAGGAATAAACAACGAGTCCTCCAAACTAGTATGTCACAACGAGCTACAAGTAATGATTTATCTAGGTGCCTTCACAGCTTTTCCCCGAAGGGTAGTGAGTGAAGGAAGACACCCAACCATCACCTAGCTTCAACAAAGCCTTTGATTAACCCCTTCAACCCACTATAGAAATGGTCAACTAATGCACAAATTATACACATCACAAGACATGATTTCGAGGCCAATTCTCTAATATCCCCAGTGGAGTCGCCAGACTGTAGACAACAGAACCTGGGCGACGCTGTTCTAGGCTCGCGGCCTAGTTGGGAGTACGAAATAACATGGAGTCGCCACCCGGTGTGAACCGGGACAAAGATTTAAGGCCGCACTCACCCCTCGCAAGGGAAGACCTCAAACCGTTGGGTTCGGAATGGTCCCTTACTTATGTCACTTGTGATGATATAATTTGTGCAATAAACTAACCGAATCTATTCATCATTCATGCTCAAGGGTACTTAGATCTAACATGCTTTCATCCAAATAATTTCACGCAATGTAACACACAAGCATATTGAACCATTAAATCAACATGCATAAATCATTACCCAAACGCATCATAAACTAAGAACATGCATAATGAACAACCTAAACATGCTTTAACAAATAAATAACAAACTAAATTAAAAACCATGCTTTAAATAATAAACAAATACCTAAAGTCTATAACATGCTCAAATACAAGTTAGGATGAGACGAGATACGTGTATCTTAAGTGGTACGTGGCATTGTATCCCGAGTGCAGACCATACTACTACCGTCCATTCGGAATCGGCTATGGAATTTACGTCCGGGTTTCCATCCGATATACCACAAAAGGGAACACATATCCCGCTCATCCAACAATCACATCATGCTTCAAACGACTCTCATGCAATTATATATCAAAATAAATAAAACAAAAATAAAGAAGTATAAAAAAGGGTGCCCTCAGGTCTAACCTCTTTTGTCGTCTAAGAAAGGGCGTTACACGTCCGTTGGAAGGGAGATTGATCCGATGCTTTTTTCCGATTTGTCTACTCAACGTCTTTCCTCCTCGCTGTTTTGATGCTTCGGGCTGCTGTTTCAAGTCCGTTTCGCTGCTGTTTCGCTGCTACGTTTCAGGTCACTGTCTTGTGATTTAGTGGACTGTTTTGGGTGATTTTGTGGCTTAGGGGTTGCGTTTTTAAGGATTTTTTAGGGAAACTTTATGGAGGTTTTTGAGGGTGTTTCTAGGTGATTTTAGGGCTGTTTTTGCTGCTAAAGTCGCAACAAAAACTGACCAGAACAGAAGGTGAACTGCGCAGTTCACATGTGCAGTGGGGTGTTTTTCAGGACTGTTTTGGGGCTGCGAATGGGGCTGTGTTTGGAGGGTTTTAGTGCGACTTTAGGGCTGTGAATAAGGTTTATTTGAGGGTGTTTTAGGGCTGTGAATGGGGGCTGGAACTCGGCAATGGAGGGTTAAGTTTAGGGCTTGGGCGTGAAGGGTGTTGATGATGGAGGGAAGGTGCGGCAATGGTGGCTATTGGATCTTGAAGGTGCGGCAATGGAGGCTTCAGGGGGGTGCTTGGGCGTGCAATGGAGGCTTAAGAGAGTGCTTTAGGCGTGTGAGAGAGGTGTATGAGCTAGGTTTTGAATGGGGGGTGAAGGCCTCTTTTTATAGGCAAAGAGAGAAGACTTTCCTAATTAGATTAGGAAGGAATCTCCTAATTGATTTCTAATAAGGAATGCATCTCCTAATTAGGATTTGGGATTGGATTTGATTGGTAGGGATTTGATTTGATTTCTTTTATTTAGGTAAGGATTTACAAGATTTAAACAAGTGATAAATATGCATATACCTAAATAAAGGGCTTGGGCGTGAATCACACCTTGGGCATGGATTTGGTTTGACTTGGTTGACTTGGGTGACTTGGGTATTTGTGTTGGATAATATGACCCATAGCGTCACTATTTGTACAGATCACGGTGTGTTGTACAAATTAACTATGTGACAAGGAAATTGCACTCTCATCATTTGTGATTAGATCACCATAGATTATAAATGAAGAGAGGTCCATATGATTATTTTCCTGGATTGAGATGATATGAGACAGTATCAATCCACGAAGGATTAATCATTAAATATCCCTAGCCGGAGTATTATCGAGACTGGACATCGATAATGCGGAATATGCTAGTATTGCACTTGTGCGTGTTGTGAGGGCACAACGGCATAGTTCTCATATTATAAGTATTGGATACTTATGCAAGTGCGATAGGAGGTGTGTGTTTCACCGATGGTACGGGAAACAGCTTCGCTCTGGATAGACCCCTCGGAATCCCATTGGTATTATACTATGTGTCTATGGGAGGCCGAAATCAAGGTAGGTGTGTATAGTCTTAACCTGAGACTTGCATCGTAATACTACTTGCGATAATCGGTAGACTTTGGTCTGGTGGTACAGGGCTTTAACAACCGTTTTGTACACCACTTCTGTTATTCAGAGAGTCGTAGTGTATTGTGTGTGATGTCAAGACGGAAGTATCACTTCAGATATTAGAGATGATGTCACGCAGGATACGGTACTAGTGCTCTTAAGTGTTGCGCAACCAATCGGGATATTGTGACCAGGTCATAAATATCGATTATAGAGACTATGTTACCAGACATCCGACATGTGCTTCGGACGGGGCAGACACTTATCAGCCCCAGCCCTAGCACGTGACTATCGATACTGGACCCAATATACACAATACTACGTATACTACTACGCTTGATACAGATCTATATATTCCTGTAAGAATATTTCTGGAGAATTGGGTAGGCATGGCGCTTTGCTAGAAGCCAACCTTGTCTTGTAAATCGATATAAACGTAGTACGAGGTACTACGTGTTCGGACAGTCCGACGATCGTATTTACTACACCAACATATCCGGAGATCTCATGGGTCGGTTCCTGAAGATTCACCGATGATGTATGACTCGCACTTTGATTAATCTGGGATTAATTAGAAGAGAGATAAAATTAATCTGGGATTAATTCGATTAGAGAGAAAATTAATCTGGGATTAATTGCGGAGATATTTTATCTGGATAAAATTTAATAAAAGAGAGAGAACGATTAATTTGGAATTAATCGATAAATAATATATTCGATATATTATTAGAAATTGGATTTCGACGCGGAATTAAAATTAGATTTTAATTCGAGCGAACGAATTAATTTAGAATTAATTCGTTAGCGACGTGAATAATGATTTCGCTGGGCGTAATCATTTAATTACGACGCGATGGAAAATTCGTTAATTTGGAATTAGCGAACCCGAGCCCGAGAGTGATTGCGAGCGCATTCGCTTTTCGAATTCGAGCACGGCACGCAAGTCACATCAAGCGTCAAATCGCTAGTCGCGTCAATCGTCAAATCAATTGTCACTTTGAGTGATGTGACTTGACAACATGTCACTTTATTAAAGTGATGTGATGTGACTTAAAGTAAAAGTTGAAATGATGAAAGCTTTTTGCTTTTTTGACTTTTGTATTTGGTAAATGAAAAGGCTTTTGTATTTGATTTTATTTTGGAAATAAAATATAAATATAAGTAAAAACCATTTGCCTTTTCTCTCTCATCATTCACGGTTTCACGTGAAATGATCTCCCTCCCTTTTCTCTCTCGGCTTGAAGCCGTTTTCATCTCTTTCTCTCTCGTTTTTTCTGGTTCTGCCGAGAAGTAATGAGAAACAAGATTTGATTTTGTTTCAAAACCAAGTGCTAGCACACCTGAGTGATACATAGGTGATAGGGAAGTGATTCTTTGAGCTTGGAAAGCTTGAAGCTTGGAGCTTCATTGGAGTCCATGCATGGCCGAAAATGGTGGAGTCCAAACCAGTCCAAACCGAGCAGCCCACTGTCAAGGAAAGCTACTGCCGGAGCTCAATGGAGGATGAAAACGCAGCTTGTGTCTTCCTAGCATCAAACCCATCAATGTGAGTATATTCCGCACCTCCTTTGATGTGTTCATATGCGATTTTTGTGCATGATTTGTTGATATTGGGACTTTGATTGAACTCCTACAATGGTATCAGAGCTATTGATGCATAAATCCGAATTAGGGTTCTTGAGCAAATTTGGGGCTTTTTGATTTAAGCTTGATTCTGACAAATTGATTGTTCAATAATGTTTGTATATGATTGAATTTGAGTTGTATGTAATCAATTTGATAAAAAATTGATTGGATTGATTTTCCCCAATTTGCTTATTTGTGGTCAAAACTTTAATTTGGGTAAACTCGATTTAGGCATGATTTGGTTGAATTGTTTGATGAAGTATGCTTGAATGAGGTTGAATTGAAGTTGTGCATGATCAATTTCAAGAAAATTGGATTAGATCAATTTTCCCCAATTCTTTAGGTTGAACATGAAACTTGAAATTGGGTAAATGTGTTTGAGCATGTTTTAATTGAATTGGATGTTTAAGTATGCTTAAAACATGTTTAATTGAGATTGTGTGTGATCAATTTCATGAAATTGGATTGGATTCAATTTTCCCCAAATTGGAGGCTTGGCCGAAATTGCATAACCCTAATGTCTTGGTAATTTTGTTTTGTTTGATCATTGGATGATTTAAAACAATTGGTTAATGTTGTTTTGAAGTTCAATTGGATTGAATTTTGATTTGGAACATTTTTTCCCTTTTAAAGTGGCTTGGCCGAATCTTAATGGACATGAAATTCATTGTGATTTTGTGTGTTTGATTCATTGGATGAGTTGAATTGATTTGGTAAATTATGATTGTGGATTCAATTGGATTGAAACCGAATCGAATTGAAAAACCCCTAATTGCCGAGACTTGAAAGCATGTTAATTGGGTTTGATTTTAATTGAATTGTGTTGGACACTATTTGGTTGTTAAAGTGCATGATTAATTAGGCTAATTGATGTTTTAGAAATGTTAATTGGGTAATTGATTGTGTATTACACTTAGGTTAATTAATTGTGAAATTTGGAATTTTATAAGTTAATTAATTTGGGCTTGTTAGGTTGTAATTGGGCTTTTGGGCTTTGTTGTAACAAAGTTGGGTTTAGGCAAAATTGGTTGGATCCAATTAGGCCCAAAACCGAATTCAAAAGGTCCAATTATGACTTAATGGACCTTAATATTTAATTGGGCCTAATGGGCCAAAATTAATTTAAAGGCTTATGGGGTAACTCCCGGATTAGATTTGGTTGTTCGGTTTGACTCGAGTTGACCAAAAGTCCACGCTATAGAAATTAATTAAAAGCCCATTGGACTTTAATTAAATAAAACATTAGATGTTAATCGGGCTTTGAGACCCGTTGCGATTAAATTTGGAATTTAAGTCGTAAAGGTTCGTTAATAAAAGTGTAATATTTAATTTAGAATTAAATAATGAATTAAAATTAAATACTTATTAAATTGGATTTAATTATGTAATTTAATTTAATTCGTAGAAATCGTACTTTGTGGTACGTGTTCGCAATACGAGTTTGACTCGAACAAAATCAAATCTTTGTTTGAACATTGGATGATCATTAATAATCAAGATTAATTAATTTGATTGATTGATTGATAACATGCTTGTATGAATACATGGTTTTGATGTTTGAATAATGTATATCGGATGGATATTAGTCGGGTTGGGCGATTTTGGAAATTGTAATAAATTTGATTTATTAAATTGGACCTGCGTGTCCAGCCTTATCTCCTATTTCTTTGTATTCTCTTCTCACCTATTCCCCTCCATGTAACAGAGGTTTCTTTAGAAGTGTAGTGTAACGGTTAGAAGTAATACAAGTGCTAGCGGGAGAGAGAACGTGAGAGATTTGATCTAGGATCAATGTAAAATATCCATCCGCATATCATTATTATTTTATTTCATACTCGCTTTATTATGTGTTTAGAATGCATGCTTAAGGGTGTATGATGATGAGACCTTAACAAAGATAATTAAATTGGTAGCCAATTTGCACGCGAAAAACCCTCGTTAAATATCATGCGTTTTTCCTTCCATTGAGTGATTCTTACTCAAGATCCGAGATTGGCAGGGGTTGTTGGCCAAAGTCAAGCCCTTGTCCATCAAAGATGTGTTTTAATCACGAGGCTTTGTTCTATATCGGTGTCGTGTCCAAGTTGTGGTTTGTTGGCCAAAGTCAAGACCACTTCTTGTCCATTGACATTGATTACGAAGCTTCCATGTCAATGGGTCCGCGCTTGACTGGGATCACTAGGTTTGTTGTGCCAAAGCAAGGCCTAGTTGATTCAGAGGAAAAAGGTTAGGGTATACATTCGATGTATAGGCATATATAGATATATGTTTGGGACTTGGATGTCCACCTACTGGATCTAGGAGTTGGATGAGATCCAATTGATCTTAGAGATCTACCTAGTTAATTATCATACAATTTGTTGGCCAAAGTCAAGATTGTGTGATATTTAACGGGATCCTAGCCCACTAGGAAACACGGTTTCCCGAGTACTCGACAGAGGGTTAGAGGATCGACGAAAAATAGTGGGAGGCAAGAATTGAATTTGCAATACTCGTTCAATTACTCGCCATACGCGCTCATTTAAATTATTTCGTCATTAGATTAAATGTTAGTTAGACTAATATTTAAATTGTTGTTTTAATAAACAGTTGGACTGTATTATACTTGATTATATATAATTGGATTATATTAATCAATATATTTGAATTAATTAATTTCAGTTTACAGTTGATTTTATAATTGGATTATAGTAATCAATGTAATTGAGGTTAATTAATTTGGATTATATTTGATTATATAGTTGGACTATTATAATCATTATAATATATAAAGTACCACTTATCGTTGATTAAATAGTTGGACTATTGTAATCAAGATAAAATTGAAAGTTGGATATTTAAAATATAATCTAGGATTAAAATATTTTAAATGATTTAATTTTCAAATTGGGAATAAATAATAGGTTACTTTATTTGATAAAATAACTCATTATACCTTAAGCCCAAGATTAAGCAAGATAAGTAGAGCATAAAATCTTTGGAAGATTTTGTGATGATGACTTTAATGCTTAATTTAATATACTTGTCATAAATCTAATTTTGGATTTAAGAAGTATTAAAATTGCAATTTATAATTCTTGGAGAATTAATTGACTATTCATGTAAAGTCAAAGTTTGCAATTGGGCATGTAGCACGAGGTGCACATTCCTTTCAATATTCTAAAAACCCAAGGCTTGGCCTAAGGTTCCTAAAATATTGAAAAGGATAATTGACATATCCCAAAGTGACTACCATTTGGATATGGAAGACACGAAGTAAATAAACAGATCGGCTATAGTATTATTCCGCCACGGTGAGGCCGTAATGGAAAATACTTAAGCAGTAAGTTTCGTATATACATGAAAGAGTACTGTATTCTTTCATATGAGGACTCCTCCCGAGACACGTCAGTTAGACGGTGTGTCCGAACGGATTAACCGAATCATGTTAGACATGATAAGGCTAATCACGAGTCGCTCTGAACTACTGTTTCCTTCAATAGGATATGTACTAACAGTGCAAAACTTATTTAGAATAAGGTTCCATATAAATCTGTTTGACAGATATCGTATAGGATATGAACAGGAAAGAAACGAGGTTTCTCATTCCTGACAATTTGGGTATGCTAGGCATACGTTTGGATGATTCCAAACTAAGGACCCAAATTGGATAAGTGCCAATATAGGTTATCCTAAGGGAAACCATAAGTATAGTACTTATAATCTCACATGAGAACAATGTGATTGTTGCTCACCATGCGGTTTTTCCTAAGAGGAATACCGATATGCAGTGGTCAGTGGGAGTATAGTGATACTCGATGAAAATCAGAGTAATACTGTTCAAGGCACGAAGTCCTTAATGGAACACAAATAGTTCATCTATGATGAATCTATACCATTAATCTTCAAATACACAAGAAACCGCGTAGATCAGAGAGAGTCAGAAAACAACCTGGGGTATGGGTTTCTGATCTCACCTCATAAAGATTTTAATCTTTTAAGGTACACCAACTGATTACGTATGAGGAAGTGATACGAGGTATCGACTCCCTATTATGGCAAAGTGCCATGAGTCCAAAATGGATTCCATGTTTAACAACTATTTTGGATACTAGTTGTTGTACCACGAGGCATTGTGCCTATGGTACATTAAACGTCTTCAAGGAAGACATACATGGAAGGCAACATACCAACGTACAAAGCTAGGCTTTTGACGGAAAGGTATCGTTATAACATTGTGTTAATAACGGTTCAACCTTTTACCTGTTGCCATGGTAAATCCATTTTGAAGATGCTTGTTGATAACTGCATATTTCATTTATGAAATGTGTCAGTTGCAGATCAAAATCGCTTTCCTGAAAAGGAAACCTTTTGGAGGATGCTTTTAACATCCTGACGATTTTGTAATACCGACAAACAAGGTTTGCGGGTTATTCGATCCATGTTTGGATTGAAGCAAGCATAAGGTTCTTGAAACTGACGTTTTGAAATAATCATAATGGTTTATGATTTGACTCAAAACGAAATAATTCTTGTGTATATAAGGAGGTTAGTGGGAGAGGGCACTGACAATGAAATTCCCATAAAACAATCGGTGAAAGCTTGGCTTTCATAAGAAATTTCCGTAGAATTCTGGGGAGTAACAACCTTTATTCAAGGAATAAAGATCTACTGGGCTAGATTTAGAGTTGGTAACACTCTCTGAGAAATTGTACATTTAAAATGTACTTGTATTGGTGTCTCATACGCTTTGAGCATATGGAGTCACAATCGGGTCAATCCAAGTGATAGTCACTGGATTGAAGATTAAGAACATCTGTTAGTATCTGAGAGAACTAAAGATGTTGTCTTAAACTATGGAGATGGAGAACTTGAAGTGACTGGGATCACTGTTGCAAGTTTCCAAACCGGTAAATACTGCGGTACTATAAAGTTTGAACACTGGGACAGTGAGCTGGAAATCTTCCGAGCAAGATAACTGTTGCCGAATTAACAACAAATGCGGATTATTGCTGCAGCTGAGGCAGCAATAGAAGCCATTTGGATCGATAATAAATCTAATTAGATTAGATATAGTTCTGTTAGCAGCTGAGCTAGGCGTCAGCACAGGCTAAAGAATTAAAGGTCTCATCAACGATCCAGATATATACTTCTATATCATCTGATTTGTTCGGATCATACATCGTGGCGATGTGATGATCGTGTAAATCGCGTCAGACGATAATTAAGCAAATCCGCTGACGAAAACTTTCCTCAGCAATTTGAGCGAATTGTACATAGTTCGGGTGTTAGACACTCGAGTGACTGGCTATGTGCCAAGTGGGAGATTGTTGGATAATATGACCCATAGCGTCACTATTTGTACAGATCACGGTGTTGTTGTACAAATTAACTATGTGACAAGGAAATTACACTCTCATCATTTGTGATTAGATCACCATAGATGTATAAATGAAGAGAGGTCCATATGATTAGTTCCTGGATTGAGATGATATGAGACAGTATCAATCCCCGAAGGATTAATCATTAAATATCCCTAGCCGGAGTATTATCGAGACTGGACATCGATAATGCGGAATATGCTAGTATTGTACTTGTGCGTGTTGTGAGGGCACAACGGCATAGTTCTCATATATATATAGTATTAGATACTTATGCAAGTGCGATAGGAGGTCGTGTTTCACCGATGGTACGGGAAACAGCTTCGCTCTAGATAGACCCCTCGGAATCCCATTGGTATTATAACTATGTGTCTATGGGAGGCCGAAATCAAGGTAGGTGTGTATAGTCTTAACTTGAGACTTGCATCGCTAATACTTGCGATAATCGATAGACTTTGGTCTTGGTGGTACAGGGCTTTAACCGGTTTTGTACACCACTTCTGGGTTTATCAGAGAGTCGTAGTGTATTGGGTGTGATGTCAAGACGGAAGTATCACTTCAGTTATATTGGAGATGATGTCATGTAGGATACGGTACTAGTGCTCTTAAGTGTTGCGCAACCAATCGGGATATTGTGACCAGGTCATAAATATCCGATTATAGAGACTATGTTACCAGACATCGGACATGTGCTTCGGACGGGGCAGACACTTATCCAGCCCAGCCCTAGCACGTGACTATCCGATACTGGACCAATATACACAATACTACGGTATACTACGCTTGATACAGATCTATATATTCCTGTAAGAATATTTCTGGAGAATTGGGTAGGCATGGCGCTTTGCTAGAAGCCAACCTTGTCTTGTAAATCGATATAAACGTAGTACGAGTACTTACGTGTTCGGACAGTCCGACGATCGTATTTACTGCCAACATATCCGGAGATCACATGGGTCGGTTCCTGAAGATTCACCGATGACGTATGACTCGCACTTTGATTAATCTGGGATTAATTAGAAGAGAGAGATAGAATTAATCTGGGATTAATTCGATTAGAGAGAAATTAAAAAAATGGGATTAATTCGGAGATATTTTATCTGGGATAAAATATTAATATTAGAGAGAGAGAGATATTTGGAATTAATCGATAAAATAATATATTCGATATATTATTAGAAATTGGATTTCGACGCGGAATTAAAATTAGATTTTAATTCGGGCGAACGAATTAATTTAGAATTAATTCGTTAGCGACGTGAATAATGATTTCGCTGGGCGTAATCATTTAATTACGACGCGACGGAAAATTCGTTAATTTGGAATTAGCGAACCCGAGCCCGAGAGTGATTGCGAGCGCATTCGCATTTCGAATTCGAGCGCGGCACGCAAGTCACATCAAGCGTCAAATCGCTAGTCGCGTCAATCGTCAAATCAATTGTCACTTTGAGTGATGTGACTTGACAACATGTCATTAAAGTGATGTGATGTGACTTAAAGTAAAAGTTGAAATGATGAAAGCTTTTTGCTTTTTTGACTTTTGTATTTGGTAAATGAAAAGGCTTTTCTATTTGATTTTATTTTGGAAATAAAATATAAATATAAGTAAAAACCATTTGCCTTTTCTCTCTCATCATTCACGGTTTCACGTGAAATGATTTCCCTCCCTTTTCTCTCTCGGCTTGAAGCCGTTTTCATCTCTTTCTCTCTCGTTTTTTCTGGTTCTGCCGAGAAGTAATGAGAAACAAGATTTGATTTTGTTTCAAAACCAAGTGCTAGCACACCTTGAGTGATACATAGGTGATAGGGAAGTGATTCTTTGAGCTTGGAAAGCTTGAAGCTTGGAGCTTCATTGGAGTCCATGCATGGCCGAAAATGGTGGAGTCCAAACCAGTCCAAACCGAGCAGCCCACTGTCAAGGAAAGCTACTGCCGAGCTCAATGGAGGATGAAAACGCAGCTTGTGTTCTTCCTAGCATCAAACCCATCAATGTGAGTATATTCCGCACCTCCTTTGATGTGTTCATATGCGGTTTTTGTGCATGATTTGTTGATCTTGGGTCTTTGATTGAACTCCTACAATTTGGGCTTGGTTTGGGTTAGGTATGTGGTCTATGGGAGTTTTCGGCCTAAGGTGAGCTTAGAAACGGAGGTATAACAAGCAACCGAAGCGAAAACAACGAGATTAAATCCATCAAAAATTATATTTTCCAACTTTACCCTTCCAACGTCCGTTTCCCGCGACTTTCATGACTAAAGAAGTAGTTGCCTCCATACGAGAATCATCATTGGGCTAATGTGTAAAAATACAATGCCTACACAAACATGTATGCAAGCATGATTTAGTCTAGTATGTTAATTTTTTTTTAAAGCATGATTTAGTTGTTTATTTTTAAGTATGAGTAGTTATTTGTTTTGCCTTTGGAATTTGCATTAGGTTTATGTTGTTGTTTGATTTTCGCATTATATAATTGAAATATGTTCATGAGATTGCCGTGTGTTGTCATGTGTTATGAGGACTTACTTTCCAAGCATGCAAACTTAGACATAGGATTTATCTTTATGAACATGAACTAGATATAGGTTGTTCTTGAGCATGTTGCGTAGATTCGGTTAGTTTATTGCAGAAATCACATCATTACAAGTGGCATAAGTAAGAGACCATTCCGAAACCAACGTCTTGAGGTCTTCCCTTGCGAGGAGTGAGTGTGGCATTAAATCTCATTTTCCCGGTTCACACCGGGTGGCGACTCCATGTTATTTCTCCGGTTTAGTTCCCCGCGAGCTATTCCGTACTCCCAACGAAATGACGAATAATTTTTAAATTGGAATGAAATAATAAATTAAAATACTGAGGCTAAGGGATCCACTCTTGATATTTCAAATATAAAGAAATTTAATTTTAATAATATATAAATTATCATTATTACCTCGTTAATTTATTTCAGGATTTAATTAAGCCAAAATATATAAAACCATCTATAAAGGTGGTGATACGATTTGTCTATAATTAGTCCAAATAGGTACTCAATTATTCCAAAATATATAAAACCATCCATAAATATGGTGATACAGTTTTTTCGATAATTAGTCCAGATTTAAATTACTCTCTCATATAATATAGGGGTAAAGTATTAACTGTGTCAACCAAGATTAGATTATATACAGCGAATCAAAACACCCATAAATACAAGAGAAGATTAAATATTAGTCTCCACATTACAATTTATATATTATAACATAAGTAAGATTAATCTATATTCTCATATTAAGAGTTTCGCTCTTTACTCCAGCAGAATATAATTAGCTACTATTGTTTTGAATAAAAACACACATAATTTTAGTAAAGAAAGAAAAAGAAATTATAACAGTGAAAATTAAAACACACAAGAGGTAAGACCCTTCATAAATTCCCAAATAGAGAAATCTATGGAGGAAGGAAACTAAGGAAATAAGATAGATGTGCTCCTCTATTTATAGTAAGAGGCGCTCATCTCATGTGTTACAAATTGCATCACAAAGTCACAACCTGGGTCCACTTCTTTTTGGTTGAAATTAATAATTGCTTCAAAGGTCTTTATTTTCTTTGAAACATTGTGCAAATTGTATGGGCCATCCACCTTTTGTATCCCATCACAATGTCACGAGCCTAGAACAGCGTTGTCGATTTTTGTGTCCTACAGTCTGGCGACTCCACTGGGGATAGAGAATTGGCCCCGAAATCATGTCTTGTGATGTTTATGATTTGTGCTTTAGTTAACCGTGTCTATAATGGGTGAAAGGGGGTTTAATGAAAGGCATTGTTAAAGCTTGGTAATGGTTTGGTGTATTCCTTCATTCATTACCTTCCTACGAGGAAAAGCTGTGAAAGCACCTAGATAATCATGTACTCGTAGCTTACTGTGATAGACTAATTTGGAGGACTCGTTGTTTATTCCTGTCACCAAGCGATAAGAGCCTAAGAGGCTTGGGTATTTAAGAGAGTTCGCTCCACCATCCCTCTGGGGAATCTACAATGGGAAATCCATTTGACAGTCAGTCACGCACATTAACTCGTTGGCACGTACCGTAAGGTATAAAAAAGGTGCGCTCACTTGGTCGCTTGAACCCTTGAATGAGGAGTCCTAGTTGCGGGCAATCCTTCGTCAACGAGAGCCTTTGTCCGCACTCCTGTAAACCCACATAAGAACCTTAGTCGTAGAACTAATAGAAATTATTTATTTTATGTTTATGTTTTGGACCGTCGTCATTCGGATCCAGTTGGACCTTTTGTCAAAAGATGTGAACTTGTTGGGCCATTTAAACTGGGACGAGTTCGTGTCCTTCGACAGTTGGGCCAAAAGCTTCTAAAATACCGGTGCGCCATTTTACGTGTGGGCCTCTTATAATTCAAAGTCATTTAGCCATGTTATCGCAAAGTGTAAACCTGTTGGGCCTTTTCAACTGGGACAAGTTTGCACCGCACAATGGTGTGGTTGAATACTTTAAAATGGTAATGGGCCAATTAGTATAAAGTTATATGAATTTATATGTTACATGCATTGCACGTATATGCACTGACACACGATCTTAAGAGACACCATAGATTCCCGTTGGGTTAGGGAAGAGGGGAGACTTATCAAAAGATCATCATCCAACATGAGTGAGTGAGTCAGCGATGGATGGATCCTGTGGATCAATTGGAGACCAAAGTAACCGAAATTATTGAGCAGTTGCAAGTTCTGACCAATGTTGTGGCCTGCTTGACCGCATCCCGTATAGCCAATAACAGGAAGTTGTGCAACCAGAATGGAAAGACCATTGAGGAACCTTCAAGGACCAAGCCCACTCCCTCTGAAGTTGCCCCTATCAGAAACAGATGATTCTCCAATCTTGGTAGACATTTGTCAGAGGTATTTGAAAAGCTGAAAAGGCAAGGACTCCTAAATCCCTTAGAGCCTAAACCACTTCCAAACCTTGTGCCACGCTACCTTGACCTAAACCTATAATGTTACCTCCACCAGCAAAGAGGCCATGAAACTAACGACTGCACCCGCCTTAGGCATGAAATCCAAGACCTCATTGATGCCCTAAAATACCCGACCCAGAAAAAGAACAACCTAACGCACACAGAAGACCTCCACCCACCTATATGATCAACTCCGGCCTACCCGAAAGCTTTTTCCTCCAAGATCTCAACCACCCAGCTTCTCTCATGAGGATAAGAAATGACATCAGTGGAGAACCATAGCCGAGGAAGAAGGCAATGCTACGAATGATGAAGATGTTCCTCCTAGTTTATTTGATCCTGCATTTTTAATAAAGACATTGATTTTGTTCAAACCTTTTCTTAATGATAATAAAGACGTTCATTTCGTTTACTTGCTGGAGTCTCTTCCTTTTAACTAGCAACATGAGTATATTCGATAAGAGCATTCAACCTTAGTACTATGATACTTAATGATGTTTAGAACATGGGAAATCCTCGGAAGAAGCAGGCAGAAAAGAAAGATAGCCATCCAGAAGTGGGCTTCCCAATATGTGAACTTGAAAGGAGAATTGTACAAGAGGCAAGCAAATGGTATTAAGTTGAAGTGTTTGAGAAAGAAGAAGCTCAGAAGGTAATGGAAGAAATGCATGCTGGTGTATGTGGACCGCATATGAATGGGTTGAATCTGTCTCGTAAGATAGTAAGACAAGGCTTTTTCTGGTCGACCATGGAAGCTGACTGCGCGAAGCTGGTGAAACACTGTCATGATTGTCAAGCGCATGGTAACTTGAATCATTTGCCGTATACAGAGTTGCACGGGCTATCAGAGCCATGACCTTTCTCAGCATAGGGAATAGATATGATCGGAGAGATTCGACCGAACGCGTCAAATGGACATCGCTTCATAGTAATGACAGTAGACTACTTTTCTAAATGGGTGGAAGCTGAATCATTCCGCAATGTTACGTCAAAGCAAATGGCAAAGTTCACAGCTCGGAACATCATTTGTCGGTATGGTATGCCGCATCACGTGTTCACGGAAAATGGAGTCCAGTTTCAGGGAGAGACGAAGGCGATGCTGCATAAGTACAGAATAGGCCATCACAAGTCCTTATCTTACAGGCCGCAAGCTAATGGGGCAGTCGAGGCAGCCAACAAGACCATAAAGTCAATTTTAGCCAAGATGACTGAGAATTACAAAGATTGGGCTGATAAGCTACAGTATGCCCTGTGGGGGTACAGAACGTATGTGAGAACGGTGACATGAGCCACGCCTTACTCTTTGGTCTACGAAATGGAAGCAATATTGCATGTGGAAGTTGAGATACAGTCCATGCGGGTATTAGCAGAAGCAGAATTGCCTGGACAAGAATGGGCCTCGCAGAGGTTTGAACAGTTGGCATTGATGGATGAGAAGAGGATGAAATCCTTGCATCACATGCAGATATATCAGAAGAGGTTGGCTCGAGCATTCAATAAGAAGGTGCCTCTTACCAAGATCAGAAAGGGTGATTTAGTACTTAAGCAGTCGAAGTCGTCGACAACAGACCCGAGAGGAAAGTTCAGACCAAACTGGGAGGGACCTTATATCGTCCAAAAAGTAATAGGACATAAGGTAGTGAGGCTGTCAGACTTGGAAGGGAATGAGTTCACCGAGCCGATCAATGTTGACAGATTGAAGCTGTATTTTGCCTAAGGAAGAAAAGACCGAGCAGTCACCAAAGGAATTGGCAGAAGACCTAACCCGACGGGATAGGAAACTCATTCATGAATGCATGCATACACGTAACGCATTTTGCATTCTTTTGTGTTTGTTTTGTTTTGTATTCACAGGTTTTGAAGAAGAGAAAGAGAAAGCGGCAAAGACAAGCCAATCAGAAATAGCGAAAGCACAATATCAGATTCAGGTAGTAATCCCAGGGTTGAGGCCCATATTGATGTTAGATTCGGATAGTAATATGAGGGTTGAGCTCCACATTGGTGTTAGCTTCGGGAAGGAATTCCAGGGTTGAGGCCCATATCAGCATGAGTTTCGGGAATGGATCTCAGGGGGCGAAGCCCACATTATCAACGGTTGAAAAGAAGAATTTCGTGGAGTGAGTGAGTGAAAAAAAAAGAGAAGTCTTTGATAGTTAGACATATGTCCGGTGATGACATTGTTTGCTGTAGGGAGAAGCCTTAGAAACGATAAGTGTGAGACATGCTCTTATCCGGTATTCTGAATAGATTGATCTCGGCTGGACTCACAAGCACTTGATTACGGGATCTCAGCAGTAGAAGCCTGAGTGGTTGGCAAAATGACCAGTCGGAGAGATGATGGATCGGTGAATGACCGTTTGCCTGGATGTCCATCCTGGTTTACTTATGCCACGATATATGATATAGTTGGGAACAAAGAAAAAGTCTCTACAATGAAAAGAAAAGAGAAATAGACCGCCTATAACCGATAAGCGTGAAGCTACCCATGGGCGAGTATTAGGACCACCATGAGGAGAAATGCTACCTTAAAGGGTAGGTGTGTCAAGAAAAGAAAAAGAAAGAAAAGAGAAAATGAAAAAGAATGAAAAAGAATGAAAAGAATGAAAAGAAAGAGACAAGAAAAAAAGAAGAAGACCATATCATGTTGAGTATGACAAAGTAATCATAGAGTGTGATTAAGACATCTAGGTTGGTTAGACCCACCAATCCAATTCTCCGAGACGAAATGATCGAGTTGGCCTACTTAAGGATTAAGCCGCGAAAGAGCCTTAGCACACACACACTAGGAGTCTAGTTCAGATCACCTATTCAGACGATCAAAGTTGAGTGTATCGAGTACTTTGAAGGTTCTCAGGTTTCGACGTGAAGCATTCGTTGAGGACGAAAATATGTCTAACTATCAGGATTATCTCGAGAAGAGGCAATACAATATGTTGGAATGGAACATCAGCATCAGTAGCAGTCTTGCGGGTATGGTATTCTAGGGGCGAGGCTCACATTATTATCAGTATTAGTCTTGCTGGGTATGGCATTCTGGGGGCGAGGCCCACATCATTATCAGTATTAGTCTTGCCGGGTATGACATTCTGGGGGCGAGGCCCACATCATTATCAGTATAAGTCTTGCCGGGTATGGCGTTCTGGGGGCGAGGCCCACATCATTCTCAGTATTAGTCTTGTCGGGTATGGCACTCTGGGGGCGAGTGTTGGTAAAAATCTAGGGTCCCAAGATCAAATCAAGACATGAAATAATGCGTGAATACATCAACGGAGGTAGCGGAATACTCACATTGATCGGTTATGTCGATTTGAAGACGAATCAAGGCCAAAAACGTACTGCCCTGCTCACGCCACTGCAACTAGTCCATGCTCACTGTCTTGGCAGTTTCGGGTCTCAAAACGAAGCTCCAAACTCCGTCGGATGAGTCCCGCCTCATGGGTGAACCTCCCTACCACCTTCGCAAGACTCGTAGTGTGCTAGCACTTGCGGTTTTCACCATGAAAACCCAACTCTTGGCTTCCCTTGCTCACGATTTTTCTGGTTCAAAACCAGTCCAAAGTTTCTGTTTTGGGCGTGAGGTGAGAAGAGAGAATGAGAGAGTTGAAATGTGTATTAAGTTTAAAATGATTTACCAAAAATCATTTTGTTCATGTCAATATATTATATAATATTTATTAATTAATAATAAATTTATGACACAAAACATGCAATGGCTTAGAGTGTCAAACACTCAAACTCCATGCAATGACATTGAGTGCAATGTACACAATCTACATGCAAAGCATTAGAATGACATGTGTCATGTGGGCCCCACACGTTTCCAAATGAAAGTGGGCCCACGTGCACTCACGCGTTCGGGTTCGATATTTCCGAAATACCGAGCTTACGTCGCGACGTTAATTCAATCGATTTAAATAAATAAATAATTGCGCCTGGCGAAATTATTATTTACGTCGCTAACGAATTAATTCTAAATTAACTCGTTTGCCCGAATTAAAATCTAATTTTAATTCCGCGTCGAAATCTAATTTCGTCTAATATATCGAATATGTTAATTCATCGATCAATTCCAAATTAATCGTTCTCTCTCTTTAGACGACATTTTATCCCGGATAAAATATCTCCGTTATTAATCCTAGATTAATTTCTCTCTCTTCTGCATAATCCAGATTATTCAAGAGTGCGAGTTGTGCGTCATCGGTGGATTATCGGGAAGCGACCCATGAGATCCCCGGATAATCTGGCAGTAAATACGGTCGTCGGAGTATCCGAATCACGTACGTACCAAGTACTACGTTCTACCGATTTACGAGACAAGGTCGACTCCTAGCAAAGCACCAAGTCTACCCAATTCTCCGGACATATCCATTTAAGAATATTAAGATCTGTATCAAGCGTAGTATACTAATGTATTGTGCGTATCGGCCCAGTATCAGATAGTCACGTGCTAGTGTGCATACTGGCTGATAAGGTCTGCCCCGTCCAAAACACATATCGGATGTCTGGTAACTAGTCTCTATAATCGGATATTCATGACCTGGTCATAATATCACGATTGGATGCGCATCTCTTAAGAGCACTAATACCGTATCCTGCGTGACATCATCTCCACTATGACTGGAGTGATACTTCCGTCTTGACATCACATCCAATACACTACGATTCTCAATATACCCGGCATTGGCGTACACAGAACGGTTACAGTCCTAGACGACCTCAAATAAAGTATATCGATTGTCGTAAGCATTAGCGATGTAAGTCTCAGGTTAAGACTATACACACCTACCTTGATTTCGGCCTCCCATAGACACATATTCATAATACCAATGGGATTCCGAGGGGTCTATCCAGAGCGAAGCTGTTTCCCGTACCATCGGTGAAACACGACCTCCTATCGCACTTGCATAAGTATCCAACACTTATATATATGAGAACTATGTCGTTGTGCCCTCACAACGCACACAAGTGCAATACTAGCCTATTCCGCATTATCGATGTCCAGTCTCGATAATACTACGGCTAGGGATATTTAACGATTAATCCTTTGTGGACTGATACTGTCTCATATCATCTCAATCCAGGAACTAATCATAGGGACCTCTCTTCATTTATATATCTATGGTGATCTAATCATAAATGATGAGAGTGCAATTTCCTTGTCACATAGTTAATTTGCTACAACAACACAATGATCTGTGCAAATAGTGACGCTATGGGTCATTTTGTCCAACAGCGAGGTCCACGTCAGTATCAGTTTTGCCGAGTATGGCACTCCGAGTATAGAGACATCAATTTAGTATGCCAGGTACGGCACTCCGGGTATGGAGATATTTCAGCGACGCCTCGGGTATGGGGTTTAGCATGCCAGGTACGACACTCCGGGTATGGAGATATTTCAGCGACACCTCGGGTATGGGTTTACCTTGGCAGGTACGGCACTCCGGGTATGAAGACATCTCTGCGATACTCTAGGTATGGAGACACAATCGCGATTCCTTTGTACGGGGTTTAGCATGCCAGGTACGGTACTCAGACACAACTGCGACACTCTAGGTATGGAGACGCAACCGTGGCACCCTAGGTACAGGGTTTAGCACGCCAGGTACGGCACTCAGACACAACTACGACACTCTAGGTATGGAGACGCAACTGCGACACCCTAGGTACGGGGTTTAGTACGCTAGGTATGACACTCAGACACAACTGCGACACTCTAGGTATGGAGACGCAACCGCGACACCCTAGGTACGGGGTTTAGCACGCCAGGTACGACACTCAGACACAATTACGATACTCTAGGTATGGAGACGCAATCACGACACCCTAGGTACGAGGTTTAGCATGCCAGGTACGACACTCGGACACAATTGCGACACTCTAGGTATAGAGACGCAACTGCGACACCCTAGGTACGGGGTTTAGCACGCCAGGTACGACACTTAGACACAACTGCGATATTCTAGGTATGGAGACGCAATTGCGACACCCTAGGTACGGGGTTTAGCACGCCAGATACGACACTCAGACACAACTGTGACATTCTAGGTATGGAGACGCAACCGTGACACCCTAGGTATGGGATTTAGCATGCCAGGTACGACACTCAAACACAACTGCGACACTCTAGGTATGAAGATGCAATCGCGACACCGTAGGTACGAGGTTTAGTACAATCAAATCAACTCCGAGAAACTGGCAAGTCAAGTGGCAGCTGGCGAGCCAGGTAAGTAAAAATGCATTGCACGTTGTGGGACACAGGAACTGGGCGACACATGCTATTCCGGTCTCGCGTACCGGTTGGGAGTACGGAGTAGCCCGCGGGGGACTAAACCGAAGAATAAAGGAGTCGCAACCGTGAACCGGGAAAATAGTTTATGGCCGCACTCACCCCTCGCAAGGGAAGACCTCAAACCGTTGGGTTCGGAATGGTCCCTTACTTATGCCACTTGTAATAAAATGATTTTTGCAATAATTCAACCAAGCCTAAGCAACATTTATTTCCAAGGATAATTTACTCCTAAGTTCGCATGCATAAGTACAAAGCTCATATCTAAGTTTGCATATAAGACATTTTTCATGTTTGCATACAACCTATTTGCATATAATCTATGTCCGAATTTGCATGCAAAAAGGTAAATTAACATACGGCAAGCATACAACTTAATAAGCACATTGTACTCACACATGTGGGGAATACAGATAAATGGCAATTGCAAAATCATGCGTAATAAAGAGAAGCAATCAGGTTCGTAATACAAAGGGATAACTAATAGGGGCAATTATGCATAAAATATGATGAAAAGGACACCTTTTAGTGTGTGTGCATTCGTGTACCGTTCGTAAATACATTCGAACGGTAAACAGAAGGTTCACGTTCATATAGCGTTTAAGAACGCGTTCGAACGGGACCATACCAGATACATGATAAAACAAAGAAAATATGTGCGCGTTAGTGTAGCGTTTGTAAAACGTGTTCGAACGGTAAACATAAGGTTCACGTTCGTGTGGCGTTTGAGGACGCGTTCGAATGAGACCAGACCTGATGCATGATAAAACTATGAAAATATGTGCACGTTCGAGTAGCGTCCGAAAACGCGTTCGAACGATAAACAGAAGGTTCGCGTTCGTATAGCGTTTGAGAACGCGTTCGAACGGAACCAGACCTGATGCATGCAACACATACATAGACTAACAAATCCACAATGTAGGACCTCACGTGTCTGATTGAACTCATTCCCATCCAATCATGTGTACCTTGCCCGGCGCGGCAAAACATCATGGTAAAGGATTTACCCCTGGAAATAGAGGACCTTAATCCGACTTACTAGGCCCATACGCTAATAACACAATGCATATAAGAAATAAAGAAACAATATCGGACTTCGTATACCTGATTGAACACATCTCACATTCAACCGAATATACATCATCCGGCGCGACAAAGCATCGTGGTAAATGATTTTAACCCCTCGAAATAGAGGACCTTTAATCGCACTTACTAAGCCCATGCGCTAATAACACAATGCATATAAGAGATAAAAAAACAACAATATCAGACTTCATATACCCGATTGAACACATCTCACATTCAACCGAATATACATCGTCCGGCGCGGCAAAGCATCGTGGTAAAGGATTTTAACCCCTCGAAATAGAGGACCTTTAATCGCACTTACTAAGCCCATGCGCTAATAACACAATGCATATAAGAGATAAAAAATAACAATATCGGACTTCGTATACCCGATTGAACACATCTCAGATAAAACCGAATATACATCGTCCGGCGCGGCAAAGCATCGTGGTAAAGGATTTTAACCCCTCGAAATTGAGGACCTTTGATCGCACTTACTAAGCCCATGTGCTTTACCTCATCATTACTCAAACAAATAACATGCAGAATTTAAATAACGGATAATAAACGAATCAAAACAACATAGAACAAAATATGCGCCGTTTGCTCAAGTGGTACGTAGAGTTGTATCCTATGTACAGACCGCACTACCGTCCATTCGGATTCGGTTACGGAATTTATGTCTGGGTTTCCATCCTATATACCACAAGAGGCGACACATTTTCCATTTTATTCAAAACCACAACATGCATCCATAAACGACTCTCATACGAAATAAATGACTAAAACAATTAAAAGATGAATAAAAATGAATACAAAAAAGTGCCCTCAGGTCTAATCTTTTATGTCGAATTTCGGAAGTACCGTACACGGTCGTCGGAAGGGTGGATGCTCCGCAACTCCTCCAGTTCACTGGTTCAATGTTTCCCTTCGCTGCTTCGCTGTTCAGGCTGCTATTTTCCCTCTGTTTCGCTGCTGTTTTACTTTTGTATTTTGGTCACTGTTTGTTGCATTTTTGGCTTCTGTTTACTGCATTTCTGGTTGCTGCTTTCTTACTGTTTTAGGTGATATTAGAGTGCAGTTTTTAGTTACTATTTTGGGGATTTAGGGGCTGTGATTTTTGGTAGTTTAGGGCTGTATGGGGCTATGATTTTCGGTAGTGTAGGGGGATTTATATGGGGCTGCTGTTTTGGTAGATGTAGGGGCTGTAGAGGGCTATGATTTTTGGTGGTAGAGGGAGGAGGAGGAGAGAAAATTCTTTGTTGCTTTTTACTTGTGGTTGGCATGAATGCTAGGGTTTTTCTTCTGTTGTGTATGCGTGAGAGTGAGGAGGAGAATGGAGATTTCTTGTGTGAATTATGTGTGAATGAGCCAGAGGGGTGAATGGTTGAGATTGTATTTCTTTTATAGACAAAGGCTAGGGCTTCTCCTTGTTTGAAAAGGAAGGAATCAATTAGTGTCTCACAAGGAAAGTCTAATATTTGATTGGGGGACATGTCTTGGCTAGATTAGGAATATGATATATTTAATTTATTTTGTTTAGGCATATAATATTTGTTGATTGATTTTAATTAGGCATGATTTTATTTGATATTTATTTTAATTTGGTATATGATTTTTTAGATTTTATTTAATTCCCCATGTGTTAAATGAGACTTCCGTGACTTGAAAGGTAGTGTCTCCAAATGAGACTCATTATAGGGACTTATATGCAAAAATGCAGTGCCTACAGTCGCCCCACTTTGATGGGACTTATATAATGTGTAACAGTGACAATCCTATCAAAGTTATGCAATGCATTTTCACTTACCTGGCTTGCCAGCTGCCGCCTGACTTGCCTGCTGTCTCGAACTGAGTTGATGATGCAGTGGATCTCGATCCTGGGCCGCATCCAATAACTGCAACCGAAAACGGGGGCCTTAACCCTGAGACGCATCCCAATACCGCTGAAAAATAGGCGGGCCTAGACCCTAGGACGTGTTAGACATTGTGTCCCATAGCGTCACTGTTTGTAAATGATATTGTATTATTGTACAAAATTAACTATGTAATAATGAAATTGCCTTTTGCCATTTTGTAAATATTATTTACTTTGATATATAAATGGCGAAAGTCCATATGATTAGTACTGGATTGAGATGATATGAGACAGTATCAATCCATAAAGGTTTAATCATTAAATATCCCTAGCGTAGTAGTATTATCGAGACTGGACATCGATAATGCGGAATAGGCTAGTATTGCGCTTGTGCACGTTGTGAGGGCACAACGGCATAGTTCTCATATATTTAAGTATTGGATACTTATGCAAGTGCGATAGGAGGTTGTGTTTTACCGATGGTACGGAAAACAGCTTCGCTCTGGATAGACCCCGCGGAATCCCATTGGTAGTATGTCTAGGTGTCTATGGGAGGCCGCATCAGGGTAGGTGTATATGGTCTTAACCTGAGACTTACATCGCTAGTACTTGCGACAATCGGTAAACTTTGGTTTTGGTGGTTGGGGACCTTAACCGGTTCTGTGTACACCTCTTCGGGGTTTATCGAGAATCGTAGTGTACTGGATGTGATGTCAAGATGGAAGTATCGCTTCAGACATATGGAGGTGATGATCACGCAGGACACAAAACTAGTACTCTATAAAAGGTTGCAACCGTCGGGACAATATGACTAGGTCAGGATTGTCCGATTTAAAGAGACTAGTTGCTTGATGTCCGATATATGTTTCGTACGGGGCAGACACATCTCCAGCCCCAGGCCTAGCATGTGATCATCCGATACTGGATCGATGTACGCAATACTACGGTATACTACGCTTGATATAGATCTTATATTCCTATAAGAATATTTCTGGAGAATTGGGTAGGCATGGCGCTTTGCTAGAAGCCAACCTTGTCTTGTGAATCGGTAAGAACGTAGTACGAGGTACGTGCGTGTTCGGATTATCCGACCACCGTATTTACTGCCAACATATCCGGAGATCTCTTGGGTCGCTTCCTGAAGATTCACCTATGATATTTGATTCGAACTTAATTAATCTTGGATTAATGGGGAGAAACTTTATCTCGGATAAAGTGCCTTATTTAGAGAGAGAGAGAACGATTAATTTGGAATTAATCAGTAAAATTATTATATTCGATATAATAATTGAAATTCGATTTCGACGCAAAATTAAAATTAGATTTTAATTCGGGCATACGAGTTAATTTATAATTAATTCGTTAGCGACGTAAATAATAATTTCGCTAGGCGCGATTATTTATTTAAATTGGATTTAATTAACGTCGCGACGCAAGTTCGGTATTTCGGAAATATCGAACCCGAACGCGTGAGTGGACATGGGCCCACTTTCATTTGGAAACGTGTGGGGCCCACTTGACACATGTCATTATATGTATTATTTTATTGATAATGCATTGCATGGTGATAGTGTGTAATACACTCTAATGTTATGCATGGAATTTGAGTGTTTGACACTCTAAGCCTTTGCATGGCTTGTGTCATAGATTTATTATTATTTAATAAATATTATGGCATAAATATAAATTGATTTTTGGTATCAAAAATCAATTACAACAAAAGAAAATTCTCCTTCTCTCTCTTTCATGACCGAAAACTGCATGCAGTTTTGGTCTTCATCTTCTTCAATTTTGGTTGCCAAAAGCTTGAAGAAAGGCTTGTTGTTGGAACATCTTCTCACATGCAAGGCTAGCACTTTCAAGGGATCAAAAGAGGTGATAGGGAAACCATCATAGAGCAAGGAATACACAAAGCTTGGAGCTTCCTACTTTTGTCTTCCTTGGCCGAATCATCCCAACCTTGGAGCTTCCATTTGGTTTGATTTTTCTTCATCACTAAAGCTGGTAAGTATGATTCCGCCATACTTCATCTTTTATATATATTCTTTGTTGTATTCATGTATGCTTAATCTTTCCTTGGGACATATTATAGAAACCAACAATGGTATCATGGAGCCATGGTTAAGCATGAAATACTTTAGGTTAAAATTTGATAAAATTGGTTGAAGCATGTTCTTGTGAAATTTGATGAATAAGTATGCTTGCATGTATATAGAATGATGTTATATGGAATCAATTTTTGAAAAATGCATTGGATGATTTTCCCCAAAATTTTAACCTTGGCCGAATGGGTGTGTTAAAATTGGTTGAAGCATGTCTTGTGAAATTTGATGAATAAGTATGCTTGCATGTAATAACATGATGTTATATGGAATTTTATGAAAAATGCATTGGATGATTTTTTCCCCAAATTCATGCCTTGGCCGAATATGTTGCTACTTGGAGTGGATTGGAATTTTTTGTGTTTAAGATCATTGGATGACTTAGAACGTGTACGGGACGTAGATTAGTAATTCAATCGGATTGAAAAACAAATCGACACAAAAAACTCACCTTGGCCGAATGTACAAGGACATGAAAAGGAGTTGATTTTTTTGTTAAAATTAATGTTGGACATTTATTTTGAACAATACATGATTAATAAATTAAATGGGTATTTTTGAAATATTGGGTTTAATATATTAATCTTGGTATTACACTTTAATTAATTGGACTTTAATGTTTGGAATATTAAAATTTAATTAATGGGCTTAATTGGTGAATTGGGCTTTTAATATTGTATTTGGGCATAATGGGCTTGGTTGGACCAAGTAGATTTGGGCCAAATGGATTGGATCCAATTTGGGCCTAAATCACTCCATTAAGTCCAAATATAATATAATGGGCTTTAATAATTTGATTTGGCCTTATGGGCTTAAAATTGGTTTTATGGCACTTAAGGGTGATTCCTTATTTGGGCTTGGTAATTGGGTTTGACCCACATTGACCAAAGCCCAAGCCTTAATAAATCAATTGAAAGCCCATTTGACTTGAATTAAATTAAACATTGGATGTTAGTTGGGCTTTGAGACCCAATAGAATTAGATTTAGAATCTAAGTCTTTAAAGCACATTAAAAGTGTAAACATTTATTTGGAATTAAATAATTGAATTAGTATTGAATACGAATTGAATTAGATTTAATTAGTAGTTCGATATAATTCGCGAATTCGTACCTTATGTACTTATTCTCAATCGAGTTGGACTCGCGCAAAATCAAACCGTTGTTTGAACATTGGATGATCACTTAAACAAAGACTAATTAATTGGATTAGATTGGTTGTAAAAGCATGTCTTGTTTGAATATATATGTATGTGATGAATGAATAGTGTATATCGGATGGATATTAGAAGGGAAAGGGTAATTTTAGAAATTATTGTAAATTTGGAATTTATAAATTGGACCTGCGTCCAGCCTTATCTCTTTATCTCTTTGTATTCTCTTCTCACCTAATTCCCCTCAATGTAAATGAGGTTTCTCTTATTGTATTATGTAATTGGGTAGAAGTAGAATAGTGCTAGCGGGGAGAGGAAAGGGAGTGATTTGTTCTAGGAACAAGTTGTTTATATATCCATCCGCATATCACTATTAATTTACTTTACGCGCTTTATGATGTTTTAGAAGCATGCTTAAGGGTGTATGATGATGAGACCTAACAAAGATAAATAAATTGGTTGCCAATTACGCGAAAATCCCTCAATTTATATTAAACGAATATCCTTCCATTGAATGGTTCTTGTTCAAGATCCGAAGTTGGCATTGGTTTGTTTTTGACCAAAGTCAAGACCTTTGTCAATCAAGGATGTACTTGAATCATGAGAGTTTTGTTGCATATCGGTGTCTTGTCCAAATCGTGATTTTTATTGGCCAAAGTCAAGATCACTTTTTGTCCAACGACATTGATTACGAAACTTTCCTCGTCAATGGGTCCCGCTTAACTGGAATCATTAGGTTTGTTTTTGGCCAAAGCCAAGGCCTAATGATTCGGAGGATAGGGTTAGGAAAATGTAATGGTTACATTGGCATTATACATATGTTTCGGACTTGGATGTCCACCTAACCGGATCTAGGAATTGGATGAGATCCATTGATCATGGAGATCTACCTAAGTTAAATAGCATACAATTTTATTGGCCAAAGTCAAGGTTGTGTGTTATTTAACGGGATCCTAGCCCACTAGGAAATTCCATTTCCCGAGTTTTCTACAGAGGGTTAGAAACTTGAAGAAAATAGTGGGAGGCTATTATTAATTTGCAATTTCATTCAGATACTTAGCCTTACGCGTCTTTCAAATTATTTCGTCAATATTTTAAATAATTAGTTGGACTAATATATTGTTATTTTACTTGTAACAGTTTGACTGTACCCATAACATCGTTGACTTTATAGTTGGACTATAGTTGTCAAGATGACTGGCAAAGGTAATATCCGCGACATAATAATGGGCGATAATGTCTTTAAAGGGACAAACTTTGCCGACTGGGAAATGAACCTCAAGATAGTGCTTGGGGCTGAGAGGATACTGTATACTATTCAGAGACCTCTCCCGCCTGAACCCACTGAGCCACTGGAGCTAGAGTTATGGAAAACTCATAGTGACGATTGTGACCAAGCTCAGTCAGTTATGCTAGCTGCAATGACCCAGCATTTCAGACGCCAGTACGGGGACTTGGATCCCTATAACATGATGGCAAGATTGCGTGATCTTCACCGCACCAATAAGCGGATGAAGAGGTACGAGCTAGTAAGGAAACTCTTCCGCTCCCGGATGACAGACGGTGCATCAGTTGAAGCCCACGGGACTCAAATGATCGCCGATATTGATGAGTTGGCCAATATGGGAATAGTCTTGGAGGCTGAGCTGACTATAGATATGATCTTGCAGTCACTTCCTGATACTTGGAAAAACATAATCACAACAACTACAAGTTGATGGATACAGATGACACTCTGGAGAGCTGTTATCCGTCTTGAAGAGTCCGAAAGGAACTCCTAAAGGTGAGCAAGCGCGAGGCGCATTTTGCATCGACCTCTCATGCCGCCAAATGTTAGACAGTAATGACCCATAGCGTCACTATTTGTGACTGATATTGTATTATTGTACAAAATTAACTATGTAGTAATGAAATTGCCTTTTACCGTTTTGTAATTATTTACTTAGAAATATAAATGGTAAAAGTCCCTATGATTAGTTCCGGATTGAGATGATATGAGACAGTATCAATCCATAAAGGTTTAATCATTAAATATCCCTAGTCGTAGTATTATCGAGACTGGACATCGATAATGCGGAATAGACTAGTACGCACTCGTGCATGTTTTGAGGCCACAACGGCATAGTTCTCATATATTTAAGTATAGGATACTTATGCAAGTGCCGGTAGGAGTTGTGTTTTACCGATGGTACGGAAAACAGCTTCGCTGGATAGACCCCGCGGAATCCCATTGGTAGTATGTCTGCGTGTCTATGGGAGTCCGCTTCAGGGTAGGTGCATATGATCTTAACCTGAGACTTGCATCGCTAGTACTTACGACGATCGGTAAACTTTAGTTTTGGTGGTCCGGGCTTTAACGGGTTCTGTGTACATCTCTTCTGGGTTTATCGAGAATCGTAGTGTATTGGATGTGATTCAAGATGGAAGTATCACTTCAGACATATGGAGATGATGATCGTGAGGGATTCAGAACTAGTACTCTATAATGGTTGCAACCATCGGGATAATATGACTAGGTCAGGATTATCCGATTCAAAGAGACTGGTT
>SKCR01033704.1:0-81339 GCA_019454045.1 Zanthoxylum bungeanum
TCATTCGACACTACTTATATGGTCTTGTAGAATGAGGAATGAGAACCCTCATGGACCTTCATCAAGTTCATTCGACCATAGTCTCATGGTCTTCAGGCGACATGGTCTCAGACTACAAGTCTTGTAGAATGAGGAATTATGTCCTCATTGACCTTTGTCAGGTCTTGTAGAATGAGGAATGAGAACCCTCATGGACCTTCATCAGGTTCATTCGACCGTAGTCTCATGGTCTTCAGGCGACATGGTCTCAGACTACAAGTCCTGTAGAATGAGGAATTATGTCCTCATTGACCTTTGTCAGGTCTTGTAGAATGAGGAATGAGAACCCTCATGGACCTTCATCAGGTTCATTCGACCATAGTCTCATGGTCTTCAGACGACATGGTCTCAGACTACAAGTCCTGTAGAATGAGGAATTATGTCCTCATTGACCTTTGTCAGGTCTTGTAGAATGGGGAATGAGAACCCTCATGGACCTTCATCAGGTTCATTCGACCGTAGTCTCATGGTCTTCAGGCGACATGGTCTCAGACTACAAGTCCTGTAGAATGAGGAATTATGTCCTCATTGACCTTTGTCAGGTCTTGTAGAATGAGGAATGAGAACCCTCATGGACCTTCATCAGGTTCATTCGACCGTAGTCTCATGGTCTTCAGACGACATGGTCTCAGACTACAAGTCCTGTAGAATGAGGAATTATGTCCTCATTGACCTTTGTCAGGTCTTGTAGAATGGGGAATGAGAACCCTCATGGACCTTCATCAGGTTCATTCGACCGTAGTCTCATAGTCTTCAGGCGACATGGTCTCAGACTACAAGTCCTGTAGAATGAGGAATTATGTCCTCATTGACCTTTGTCAGGTCTTGTAGAATGAGGAATGAGAACCCTCATGGACCTTCATCAGGTTCATTCGACCGTAGTCATATGGTTTTCAGGCGACATGGTCTCAGACTACAAGTCATGTAGAATGAGGAATTATGTCATCATTGACCTTTGTCAGGTCTTGTAGAATGGGGAACGAGAACCCTCATGGACCTTCATCAGGTCTAGTATAGTGAAAAATGATGACCTTCTTGGACTTTTATCAAGTCCATTCGACAGGTCCATACGACCGTAGTCACATGGACCCTCATCAGGAGAATGGGTGATAACCTTCATAGACCTTCATCGGGTCTAGTAGTATGATAAGGAAAGACTCTTGGACCGTCGTCAGGTCTGTAGAGTGAAGACTTTCATAGACCTTCATTTGGTCCAAACGACATTGAAGACTCCCCTGGTCATTTGACCCGTAGTATGGGGATTATCTTTACCTTCTTCTGGTTCAGTCGACCGGGGACATCCCTCACGGACTCATGTAGAGTCAAGTTGTAGACATACACATGTCGTATGACTTATATCATGAACCTCATCTGGTTCAGTCGACCGGGGACATCCCCCATGGACTCGTGTCGAGTCAAATAAACTTCTGAACCCTCATATGGTTCAGTCGACCGGGGACATCCCCCATGGACTCATGTAGAGTCAAGTTGTAGACATACACATGTCGTATGACTTATATCATGAACCTCATCTGGTTCAGTCGACCGGGGACATCCCCCATGGACTCGTGTCGAGTCAAATAAACTTCTGAACCCTCATATGGTTCAGTCGACCGGGGACATCCCCCATGGACTCATGTAGAGTCAAGTTGTAGACATACACATGTCGTATGACTTATATCCTGAACCTCATCTGGTACAGTCGACCGGGGACATTCCTAGATGACTCTTGTCGAGTCAAATGAAGACATGGACTTCTTTCTGTTCATAGACTTGTCGAATGAAATAACTCCTGAAACCTCATCTGGTTCAGTCGACCGGGGACATCCCCCATGGACTCGTGTCGAGTCAAATAAACTTCTGAACCCTCATATGGTTCAGTCGACCAGGGACATCCCCCATGGACTCATGTAGAGTCAAGTTGTAGACATACACATGTCGTATGACTTATATCATGAACCTCATCTGGTTCAGTCGACCGGGGACATCCCCCATGGACTCGTGTCAAGTCAAATAAACTTCTGAACCCTCATATGGTTCAGTTGACCGGGGACATCCCCCATGGACTCATGTAGAGTCAAGTTGTAGACATACACATGTCGTATGACTTATATCCTGAACCTCATCTGGTTCAGTCGACGGGGACATCCCCCATGGACTCGTGTCAAGTCAAATAAACTTCTGAACCCTCATATGGTTCAGTTGACCGGGGACATCCCCCATGGACTCATGTAGAGTCAAGTTGTAGACATACACATGTCGTATGACTTATATCCTGAACCTCATCTGGTACAGTCGACCGGGGACATTCCTAGATGACTCTTGTCGAGTCAAATGAAGACATGGACTTCTTTCTGTTCATAGACTTGTCGAATGAAATAACTCCTGAAACCTCATCTGGTTCAGTCGACCGGGGACATCCCCCACGGATTCATATCGAGTCAAGTTGTAGACATACATATGTCGTACGACTTATATCCTGACCTTCATCTGGTTCAATCGATTGGGTACTTCCCCAATGGCTCTGGTAGAGTCAAGTTCATTATCCCGACCATCATCTGGTTCGGTCGACTGGATACTTCCCCAATGGCTCTTGAAGAGTCAAGCTCATAACTTGATATTCGTTTGGCAGCATCAACGCTCGAGTACACCTACATACTATGGCCTCAAGCGACACACGCGTCAAGTACTCTCCAAGTCAAGGACTCATTGACTTAGAGAGTAGGAGACAAACTGTACGGGCCAAATTTGGGCCCAATGGTAAAATCGACATTTTACCTCGAGACCGACCAATATCAGACCAAGAAGCCTCACGGGCCCAAGTTCATTGTCATCAAGAGGGCCAACAGGCGCAGTAGATACCAAATCAAGAAACGTCCAGACTCATAAATATCTCACATAACTCGACAGTTTCCAACATCCAACGAACGAGTAATTAAAGGTAATAAATACACACGTTTTCCGAGAGTGTGTATATAAGAGAAGAAAGTCTACGAGAAAGGGGGCGAGACAATCCATAGCTCGATCATATTCAACTTCTAACAACTTTCAGCTTAGTCATATTCTCTCCAGAGCTCTCAAAACCTCCGACCCACTGCCCTCACGGTAGTCAACAGAAGTCAAGGTACGTCAAGCCTTGCTCTTCTATTATTTACTGCTCGTCTTCACTACTGACTTGAGCGTCGGAGTGCCCCCGGCACCCACCACACCGGTGGGTAGTCTACTCCCGCTCACTCTACCTTTGTTTTGCAGGATCGCTAGCGCCCCCAACTACAAATTCTCGATTGTGGACCTCGGGCGAAATCCAGCGTCCACAAAAGTATGTTTCATGTTCTTGATTATCTAGATGGATTCTAGGGTTTCTTCTTTTTCTTAGAATTTGGGGCTTTATGGTTTGGAGGATGAACTGGAAGGCTTTAAGCATGTGTGAAGTAGATTTGGATAATATTATTGTAATATTTGCCCAATTTGATCATTTGATGATATGTTGTCATTCTAGAGTGTTATGACCACTCTTGTAATGCCTATAATTGTTCTTGGGTGTTCATTTGTGGTGACTTGAATTGGTGTTTTGATTAATATGATTAATGTTGAAAATTTTGGATTAAAGCATGAAAAATTGATTATTTTTGTTGCAAAATCAGATCTGGAAAAACTGGATTGTTTGTGATGAAAATGATGTCATCTGGATGTATTGGATGTGTTTTGGGTGTTGGAACAATTGCCGGAAATTATTTAAGAGTTGAAATAAGCGAAAACGGTGAAAAACGGCGTTACCGGGTGACTTTTTAGCCAACCGGGTGACGGCTGCCCAAACAGTGACAAATTCACTGTTCGGGCAGCCCATGAAGTTCCCTAATACTATTGGGGCTGACCTGGGCAGCCCACATGTGTATTGGGTAGTCGGTTCAGTCAAAAATGTGTTTTATGCCATTTTACGGAAAAACGTTTTTCGTAAAAATTTTGCGACGTTTCTTAACTATTTATGTCGTTATTTGATATCGAATAAATATGTTTAGGTGAAATATGAATAAATTATTCATATTAGATATTGAATAATTTATTCGGTAATTTTAAAAGTTTTAAAATTACGATTTCGCTCGAACAGCGCTTCCACCGCGCCTTTTGCCCAATACCCCAACAGTACTACACCTCTCGTAAGGTCCAACCTTAAATCTGTTTGGGTTCGGAATGATCCCTTACTGATGTCAATATAATATTTATGCTTAAAAGAGGTATCCTCACATCTTATAATGTAATTTTACATATAAAATCAATTTAAAGTAACACATAAAGCGCAAACATGAAGTAAAAATACGATAAATAAACGAAGTTTAAACGTGCGAAATTTAAAATACATAAATGACGTTATTGATGGAGTTGGTGCTTGGAGTGTCAATCCGATTTATATATTTTATTATTTATTAATAAAATAACTACAATTTTCATTTAATACCTTATTAATGGTATTGTCATTATGCGTATTAGATTGATGTATGATATGCTAAGAATGACAGCGACCTTATAATAGTTTTGACACTAGGTGTAAACTATTCTTAAAATTAAATATTCCTAGTCGTTGGTTTTGGAATACGGTCGAATTCCTATAACCTATAAGACTAGCACATGTCGTATATTGGAATTGGAGTTTCAATGGTTTAACGCGATGTACCATGAGTTTTGAAAACTCGTATAGACATGTGGTTATTCGTTGGAGCGAATACTGAATGACTCACATGTGATTCCTAATAGTTGGAAGTACACACCACCGTCAATAGGAATCTCCTCGAGTCGAGTAGCATATGTAATCCTTTGACTATATGATAGCATTGATTTTGTGTGAGATCCTCCACACTTAGATGCCATGTATGTCAGAAATTTTTCATGGTCTGGCCTCTAGATGTTTGTTGGGTGTGGACCGATGCACTCAGTAATAAAGTGCGAAGCAAGATATGATATGTCAGCTCATATGTGTACCATAAGGGGTTTATGTATCCATGTTAGTAAAATCATGATTCTTAAATCTTTGGCCAAAGTCGATCACCTAGGGTGGATCACATCAGTTATGAAGAATCATGGACATGTCGATATGAGATGTGCGTCTCGGAAACTTGACGGTATATTCTATGTTTCCTAAGCGTGATGAGTTCACGTAGTCACCCAATATCGTCATTAGTGTGAGGGTGTACGTACAAAGCTCATTAGTGCACATTGACAAGTATACACCTAGAATACGTCTTAATCCAATATCGTCATTAGTGTGAGGATAAGAAACGGTTCAGGACCAAACTAGGAGTCATATGAAGTGATTGACCTTGAAGGTCTACCTAATGATTTTACAAAGGTCAATATCGTCATTAGTGTGAGGCTGGAGTAAATTTCATGGGATCCACTTCCCGCTATGAAATTTTGATAGTCACATTTCTATTTTTCTGTTAAGTGAGATTACAGAATTACGTAAAGTAGTGGGAGGGCACTAATAGATTTAAAATTCCATAATCAATTAGTGTTATCACTTTTGAAATGAAAATTGTCCTGATACTACTCAACAATGTTGTCTTGTAGATGGAAGCCACTAATCCATTGATGAAACTTTTGGATTCCTATAAGCTAAAAGGAGCCGAGAACTATTTCGAATGGGAAATGAACATACGCTTTGTCTTGGAGTATGAAAAGTTGACTTATGTCACTATCAATCCACTGTCTGTTGATATCGATCCTGACTCCACTCCAGAAGAGCGAGAAACTTTTGATAGATGGAAGGATGATAACTTAAAGGTGAAATCCTACATCCTGGGATCGAAGGTTCCAGATTTGCTGAGACAGTACATTGAAGTACCGGATGCATGGAGTATCATGCGAACACTCAAGGAGTTGTTCGAGGTAAATCAATAGATGAAACTTTATCGAAGGTCTAAGGAATTGTTCTGTGCTGAACTCAATGAGGGAGAAGCTGTCAGCACTCATGTTTTGAACATGATCGACCATATTCGATATCTGGAACGACATGGCATTGTGTTTGATGAACGGCTGGGCCGTAATTTGATTCTGTCTTCTTTGTCTGGTACTTATGCTGGCTTTGAATTAAATTTCCATATGCATTCGATGCAAGCCACATACGAAGAACTTCATAACATTCTACGCACGTCGGAGCAAGATTTGAAGAAAGGCAACCCCACACTATATCTCTATGGTGGAGCTGGCTCTTCAAAGACTTCTGGGAAGTCAAAGAAAATAAAGATGAGGAAGAAGAAGATATCAAAGAAAAACTCCAAGAAGCGCAAAGGCGCAAAACCGAAAGTAGCTCGTGATCAATGTCTACAATGCAAGAAATCTGGACACTGGAAGAATGATTGTCTATAGCTTAAAGGAAAAGCAAGACCCTCAGGTATGCTTTGTATTTTTCCAATTATTGACGTCTCATTAGCCTCAGATGTAAATAGTGGATGAGTGTTAGACACTGGCAGTCCTACTTATATTTGTAATTTCCTACAGGAAATGAGGGTTAAAAGAAGGCTAAATAAAGGGGAGATCCAACTTAGAGTTGGCAATGGCGAGACATTGGATGTCAAGGTCATATGAACAGTTGTTCTAGATCTCTCAAATGGATGTAAATTAGATTTGCATGACTGTTATTATATTCCCTCACTTATCAAACAAATAATATCACTACCAATATTAGATAAAGATGGATATAAAATAAACATTAAGGATGAAACTTTATGTTTGTATGATAAAGAAAATTTATTGAAATGTGAATGTTCATTATCAAACGGTCATTATGTTTTAGAAACATATAAAGATGTCTTTAATATAGAGAAAAATACAAGTAGAATGTCTGAATTAAATAATACTGAATTATGGCATATGAGATTGGGCCACATAGGTGTTAGACGTCTATCCAAATTGGTAAAGGATGGTTTGATTGAAAATCTTACCTTAGATTCTTATCCAATTTGTGAGTCATGTTGACCGGTGCGTAATCACACGTGTATAACGCAAGCGCACGTATCGTTCAAGTAGTATAAAAAGTATCGATCCCACGATGACTTAATACCTAAGATATTAATTTATGAAGTCAAATGTTTACAAGTATCTAACGGATTGGTTGTTTTGATCAGATGGTGACTTTAAACTTAAAACAGAAAATAAAATTGTGCAAAAGGAAATTGAGGAAAATTCAATAGTATTAAACTATCAAGGGTTGTGAATCTTTCCAATATCTTTTAAAAGATGAAGTGATTATTTTATGTTTGTGTAATATATTAATTTACTAACCTGGAACACGAAATTCTGCAAAAGCCTATGTCGATGGTCAGATGCAAATACTCAGTGTAACCTAATTTAATCATATGTCTATGTCAACCAAGTTACCTGAATTCATTAAGTTTAAGTTCCAATTATGGCTACCCCCGCCCGACATGTATATGTCTATCTTGTAAGGAAATCTATTAAATGGTTATATATCCTCAAGGAAGATCGTGGGCTATTAAGTATAAGGCTGAAACCTAAAATTCATTTGTCAAATTTATTTTAAGTTTACCCGATCAATCTTATTAGTGGCCAGTTAACAAGAAGCATTAAGCTTAAGACTTAATAAGTAAACCTTTATATTACCTAAAACATAAAATAACCCATTTATAAACCGGTGATATTGGAATTCATCACAACCCCAGCTAACTGACTTAGTTACGACACATAATTAGGGCTAGTAAAAGCTTAATTAAAATAAAAGACATAAAGTAAATTGCAAACAAATGCTGAAAGTAAATGCTGGAAATTAAAAAGGTAGAAGTACAATAAAAGAAAATGCTGAAGTAAAAGGATCCACTTTTATCACTACTATTTTAGATATCTCCCTTAATATAATATATTAACTTTGCGTGATATTACCAACATGTCATATAGGCGGTAACCTGATTAAGTCAAATTTATAATTAATTACCAATCTACCAATTTAGTCAGGTTAAAATCAATTTATAAATTAAGTCCAACCGACCATAAGGTGGTATCCTCATTAAGTCAGGTTTTTAAATAGTTTATATATTATAATTAAGAGAGATTAATCTAAATATTAGTAATAAAAGCTTTACCTTTTACCCCAGCAGGGGGAGTTACCTCCTAATTTCTGAAAAGTAAAAACTGAAAAGTAAAGAAATGAAAGTAATGTGCGTAAAAGTAAATTGCAGAAAGTAAAGACTTGAAAAGTAAAGAAAAGAAAGTGAAAATGTGGAAATTAATTACTGAAAGCTATAAATAAATAAACAAGATACAATCTTCTTAGTATTCTTAAGGAATTACAAAGAAGAAAGCATGAATTCAAATCTGAAATTTGGCCTTCTATTTATAGGCAAAAATTAGTTATGCGCGTCGCGAAGGGCAAGTTTGTTCTTGCGTCGCGACGCGCCATTAATGAAGGACGCGTGGCACACGAGTTGCGGAGATGGTGACATGTGGCAGACTGAATGATTATTTCAATAATTGTGCTGACGTGGCGATGTCGATTGTCGGCAGCATGTGATGGTAACACGTGGCATAAGATGATTGGCTGATGGTGACGTTGCTGACACGTGGCAAGCTGACTCGGCATGTGACTGATGTGGATGCCACATGGCTGACACGTGGACGACACATGGCGATGGTGATTGTCGGCAGCATGTGATGATGACATGTGGCACGGCGCACATTAGCAAATTTCCTGAGATGTTGACACGTGACAGGCGCACGTTAGCAGATTCGATGCATGTTAGCATGGCGCACGTTAGCAAGCCGCATTTTAGAAAATATTCTCTGATTGTGACACGTGTCCCGGCGCACGTTAGCGGTCGCAACGCCCAAATGACAGTTTTTCCATTTTGTCTGTTTTTCACTATTTTGGCCTTGATTTGATTCCAGAGTCCTGAAACTTTATTTATCTATAAAATAACACAAAACACATCAAAATATTCACAAAACTCAAGAAAATATACAAAATATTAGGTCAAATGAGTGGAAAATAGTGATATATTTACCACTCATCACATGTATCCAAGGAAATATGACAAATGCCCCATTTCAAGGTGTTGGACACCGTACTGGAGATTTACTGGAGCTAATACACAACGATGAATGTGGTCCATTAAATCATGTCGCTCATGATGGTTCCACATACTTTGTGACTTTCACAGATGACAAGTCTAGATATGGATATGTCTATCTGATGAAACATAAGTCGGAAACATTTAACAAGTTCAAAATATTCCGAAACGAAGTAGAAAAAAAAACCAATAAATTCATCAAGTGCCTTAGATCAGATCGAGATGGTGAATACATGAGTGGAGAATTTAGAAATTATTTAAGGGAGAATGGAATTCTCGCCCAATATAGCCAAATTCATCAATTACGTACGCGCGCATCAATTTTGTTTTTGTTCGTTCGGGAGTTTCTGAACTCCGATTCAGTCCCAATTTTTTCCTATACACTCTTAATGGAATATAGTATTTTATTAAATAATTTAAAATTACACACATACTTGATATCCATGGGTTAGACCCATTTCCGCTGCCCTGGGCATCGATCTGACCCTATGGGTTCCACAACTGCCCCAACAATTATAAGGCCATAATAATGAATAAAACATTGATGAAGCAATATAAGGCATGTTTTCAATGGGCCTTGCTGGATGCGGCCATGGTCAGCCGGATATAAATTTAAAATTTCAACAAGACTTTATGAAAGTATGGCCGAACATAATGCATAACTCAGAAGCACATGATCAAAATAACAGCAAGGAAAAAATGGAATAATAAATAATAAGCAAAATGTAATTCCAGTAATGAGAAAATAATGGTTCCAGCAATGATAAAATAATTTAAACAAACTAAAGCATGCATTCGGTGGGTCCGGCCTAAGAGAAGCATGGCCGAATATAGTTGTATATGTCTGGCCGGACTTGGTTAAAGTCAGGTCGGACATACTCCGTAGTCTAGAAATGCAGAAACATGCATATACAAATACAGATAAAGTGAACCAACATTTTGGGAAAATTTATAATGAAATGTCCATCTTTAGTGGTACGTGGTATTATATCCCGAGTGCGAACCATATTACCGTCCATTCGAAATCAATTATGGAACTTACATTCGAGTTTCCATCATATATATCATTGGTCACATGGCCGGATATGGATCATGTCCAGCCAAACTTGTAATAAGTCAGGCCTGATATGGCTCGCGGATTAGAATACATAGAACATATAATCATGTATAATAAAATAAGGAAATCAGTAACATGTGAACTTATATTAATGAGATAAATAAACAGGGTCTGCATAGTATAGTCATATATGAATTTAAATCACATAAACATGCATCACATAAAATAGTAAACATAGTCTGACATGTTTTATAGGCGACCAGATGTGTGTGCATGTCTGGTCGGAGATACTGTGTTAGAATAAAATATTAAATATGTAAAAATGTTAAAGATGGTGCCCTCAGGTTGTACCTTTGAGTTTGTAGTGGCTTTGAAGATCCTTCTGAATATCAGGTCTCTTCTGGATTCGCTCCAGGAAGTATGGAACTCCAAGGGAAGGTCAGTTTGTTTCTTAGGGTTTTTCTTTTCCTTTTTTTTTTTTACAGTTTATTCTTGTTGTTTTAAAAATTCATATTAGACTCTCCACACTCAAAAAATCACCCATTTTATAGTGAAACGGAGGGGGATGAGGATGTAAGAAGAAGCAAAATCCCTCATCCCCTCCAATCTATCCCGAGTGATTGGCAATCAAAACATCAGACACAGCTCGAACCATGTCCGGTCGGATTTAGGGTTTAGGATGTATATCCAGCTAGATGTAATCAAGCCCGTGATTCCAACTAATTTAATTTTACAAATGTACTGACAGCTCGATATATGTCCTGTCGGATATACAATTTCAATTATATGTCTGGCCGGAGATAACCGGATCTCTAAACTTTAGCAACGGACTCATTCACTGACAGTTGTATCATGTCTGGCCGGATTTAGGATTTTCAAGCATATTCGGCCTGCTTTTATAGCTAGAGACAAGGTTGGTCGGATATAATTGTTGTTCAGTTGGTTTTTGGATGTGTTCATTGGAGTTCCTTTCCTTTCCGGTAATCATCCTTACAACTCCCCAATTTTTAGAAGGTGTCCACGTAAGACTTATCATCAGGCTATGCATAAAAATACAATATTTATAGTTTCCCCCACTTTGGTAGGCTTGTGCAGTGTGTGACAGTGACTTGCTTATCAATGTCATGCATGCATTTTTATGTATCTAGTTTGTCGAGCCTCGGCGGGTTCACCTGATTTTTATAGTAGGTTGTGGCTAAGTGGACCCTCAGGTCCTCGACGCCTCGATCGATATAAGATGTTTCAATTTTTATTGTAGTGATTGATGGATCCGCAGGTCTCCCGATGCCTTGATCGGTGGTGAGATGCATCGATCTCTACTTTTGATAGATGGACCTGTAGGTCACCCCGATGTCTTGATCGATAGTGAGATGCTTTGATATTTGCTCTGATAGTTGATGGACCCCCATGTCTCCCAATGCCTCGATCGGTAATGAGATGCCTCGATCCCTACTCTGATAGTTGACAGTGTTGGAGTTGGTGTTTGGAGTGCCAATCCGAATTGTACATTTTATTATTTATTAATAAAATAACTACATTTTCATTTCATACCTTATTAATGGTATTGTCATTATGCGTATTAGATTGATGTATATATATGATAATAATAACATCAACCTTAGAATAGTCTTGTAGTAATACTGGACACTAGGTGGTCTGACATTGTGATAAGTATTGCTATTATAAACTATTCTTAAAGTGTGTATATATATATTCCTAGTCGTTGGTTTTGGAATACGGTCGAATTCTTATAACCTAGAAGATTAGCACATGTCGTATATTGGAATTGGAGTTCCAATGGTTTAACCTGATATACCATGAGTTTTGGAAACTCGTATAGACGTGTGAGTATTGGTTGGACCGAATACTGAATGACTCACAAATGATTCCTAATAGTTGGAAGTACACACCACCGCCAATATGAATGTCCTCGAGTCAAGTAGCATATGTAATCATTTGACTATAGAATAACATTGATTTTGTGTAAGATCCTCCACACTTTGATGACATGTATGTCAGAAACCTTTCATAATTTGGCTTCTAGATGTTTGTTGGGTGTAGACCGATGCACTCAGTAATCAAGTGCGAAGCAAAATAGGATTTGTCGGTCTGTATGTGTACCATAAGAGGTTTATGTATCCATGCGAGTAAGTCACGATTCTTAAGACTTTGGTTATGATTGGGTCAAGTTTTGTGTATATTAGACATGAAACACAAAAGTTTGAATTTTGAACTCTAGATAAAAGTTTAGAATTATGACTACCATTTTAAAATCATTTGACCACCTTTAAGTGACCTAGAATTGTTCAATGGTTACTTCATTGTGGGATTCTTGTTTGGTTTGTATTTTAGATTCAAATTTATGCTTGTATGTATTTTGAATATATTTATGCTTTGTAAAACTATTTGATATTTTGAAAAACATGATTTTTGTTCTTTGATTGTTGTGTTTAATATTTGTTGATGTTGATTTTAATGTTAAAAATTAGATTTTGGGTGTTTGGAAGTGATTGGAGAAAATTAGAAGCGATTTGGGTGGAAAACCCATAATTTTCCAACTCTCTGGAAATTTATGCATTGGGAAAGCGCACAGACAGTGCACTGCACGAGCAATGCATTGTCAGCCCGACGTGCACGCGCTGAAAGTGAATATCAAGTTTTCGAACCTCATTTTTTATGCTTCCGGACTCCGATTTGTCCCAAATTTGTTTCTATGGACTCAAAATAAAATATAGTATCTCATTTATTTTAAAAATACGCTCATGCTCTTTATCCACTGGTTTGACCCATTTTCAATGTGCAGGGCTCTGATCCGACAATAGGGGATCCGGATTCGCCCTAAAAATATGGTATCAAAGCAAGCCTTAAGCACGCAACACACATTAAAATCATGTTTTACATGTTTTCTCATTGCACGACAGGTTATATGGTTTTTCCGGAAAGTGATTTGGAATTGAACTTAATGAAGACATCTTGTAGTAGTTGAAGAACAAATTTTGAAATGGTTTGTAGGAAATTTTCTAAATAATATGTGTATTTATAGGGTATCTTTTGAAAAGACATTTTATGAATTGATATAATCATTTAATATGAAAGGACATAACACTTTAAATTAAAAGGGTTTCTTCGAGCGTTATATCTCTTAAAGATTACATAATTTAACATAAATGTGTTTTTATAAAGGCAACCCTTCATGTCTTTAAATAAGGACTTTGGGTTCATTTAAGCATTCAATTTTTTTTCACTTTTCCTTAGACATATTAAGAGAGTTTAAGGCTTACCAAAATAAGAAGATAATTTCCATCATTTTCAAGTTCAAATTCTTGATAAAAAAGAGTGTCTTTTAATCAAGAAGTCACCAAAAGTCATGGGATAACATTAGTCATAGATTCATAGAGCACCGAGACAGAATTAATAAGTTCTTAAGGACAGAGTAAAACTCGGTTTGGTGTAATCTACACACTATACATAATTTCAGGTTTTTCTATCTCTTTGGTTAATATTTTTTTATATAATGAATTGCATGATAATTGTTTCTTACATATGTATATGAGTTATGCATGATTAAATAATTAACAACACATCCCGCTGACATGGTTCTGTTGTTGTTGGCTTTGATTTGGTCAGGGTCTAAAGTACGATTGGTAATTTTTCATGTCATGTTTTGTCCCAACGAGATTTCATCTCGTTCATGACGAATTCAGAACTTAATTTTTTGTTCCAATTTGAAAACGGGATGGGATTAGACAAAAAATATCCCGAAATTTTGGTGGGACATGACTTGACATAAAATAGGATAAAATTTTAACAAGATAGAAACAAAATTTAATGGAATGAACGGGATGAGATTTAACAAAATACGGGACGAAATTAGAATAATTTTTTATTGTGAAAAAAATAACGAAATCAGATTGAAATAATTTTTTATCCTAATCATATATATAAATGATAGGGACGGAAATGAAATTCACAAATTCCGTCTCGTCCGGTTTGCACTAACGAAGATTGCACTAAATATCAAATAAGTGGATTGCATTCAAACACGATCGATTGGGCTATGTAGCTATTGAGCCCAGAGTAGGAGTTGCAGGACCAGTCTACGCACAATTTGATGGGGATTGATGAGTCAACCCGGTCAGTGGAAACTGGCAAGTGACCGTACCTAACATTATTAACAAGACCGTGGTTTTGCGATCTTATGAGCTTTTGATTGGGTGCACGTTAGTCATGAGAGGCCCTACCCGTGTAAACGAATGTCCTTTTATATTTTGTTAAAGGAAAAAGAACACTCTGGTCTCCGAGTTTTCTTTAATATGCAAATAGACTCTCAATATTTAAAGAATAAACGTAAAGAATAGTGTACTGTAGTTATTTATCATAATATAAAATAAATACATTATATTATATATAATAAACTATCAGACTACTGAATAATACTTATTAAAAATTTACTACAACGATCTGCTCGTTAAATACTAACAAAAATTGCACTGATAGACATCATGAACCTTTTAGATGTAATTTTATCGCATAAATAGTGTTGACGGCTGGTTTTCGTCTCAGGAATAATAACGGAATATTGTTCTCAGGATTAACCTTCATTCAGCAGTGAATTTGTTTGGTTATGGGAAACTAAAAGCAAACATTGATAGAAGGAGAAGAACACGCAGATTGACACAAGGAGTTAACGTGGTTCGGCGGATTGAATCATACCTACGTCCACGGGCACAGAACGGATAAGTGTTTTATTACTGAAATATGCTCGGCCGACCTGTTTTGTGGTCGGTCAGTATGAAGACCGAGATATTTTACAAAAGAAATTTACAAAAGGCTCTCGCTGCCTCTATTTGTACCTCTTCTCCTCTCTACATGAGACTGTCCTCTTATATATATACTAAGAATGAGGCGGCTAAATGAGGCGGCTGCTGTTCCCCATTTATGCAGAGTTTTTCCACGTGAATCTGCTTCATTTATTTAAGCTCACTGCCCTAGGCCTGCTCATGTCGAAAGTGAACCTGCTTACTGACACCTCATCACATCAATATGACTCATCACTGCCACATGCACTTAATAATGATGACAGTCTGGCGGGTGCTTCCGGGAAGTGACATGTGTAAAGGGAAATTATAATATCGAGATTTCTGTCGATTGCTAAGTGGTCGGCCTAATCATTTTGCCGAGCCATTCTAACCATTCCCGTCCTGCCTTGAATTGTCTGAGCCCCCTTGACTTACTAGGAAGGGAGAAGAGTAGGCCCGAACCGTGCCGACGAGTTAATGTGGTCGGTTTATAAAAAAACTGCATCGAAACATATGCTATGGTCGGTCTAAACTGGGGGATTATGTCTGGGCTTCTGCCGAGCCGATAAGTGCTTAACATTTTCCGAATACCAGCTAAGGAAAATTCCACCTCTGCCCATGGCTCACATCGCTTGATTTATATGCTGATTTCTACCACCAACATCTATCCCCTAGTTCTTGGTATCAACGAGTTTGTGAGTTGATGCCGAGAACTATTATAAAACAGTGTGTTGTTGCCCTGCTGGTGGCACCAGATTATCCATCTGCCAATAATTCTGCCACTATTTTCAGTTATGCCGCATCATGATTTCAGTTGCTTGAGGGGTCTGCTGCTTGAATTTCCCGTTCTATTCTTCAAAGAATATGTATCTGAAGCTAGAGGATCTCCCTGCCGAGCCTGCAACCTTGCCTTTTCTTCTTTGCCCTGCCTGGTAACTTCCTGTGACTTCTCTTCTTCCCTCCCTTGCTTACTCCTCTAAATCTGGATGTGAAGAGAGATTCTTAAGTCCGACCACCCTTTAATCTGGTCATGAGACGGACATTTTGCTTCTACGTTGATGACATGTCCATTTGATGGAGCGTGATCGGGCTTCATGCTGGGAGGAAATATTTGTTTATAGGAGAACGCTACATCCCTTAGTCCACAGAATCAGACTCGGTGGGAATCACCCCAATCTCGAGTTTAGCAAAGTACTTAGATCTGGGGAATGATACATCCCCAGTTGAAGAAATCAGACTCGATGGGAATCACCCCAAACCCGAGCCGAGCAAAGTACTTAAATCTGAGGGAATAATACATCATCTGTTGAAGAAATCAGACTCGATGGGAATCACCCCAAACCTGAGTCGAGCAAAGTACTTAAATCTGGGGGAATAATACATCCCCAGTTGAAGAAATCAGACTCGATGAGAATCACCTCAAACCCGAGCCGAGCAAAGTATTTAAGGTCTTTGATGAAACAAATTCGATCCAAAACCAAATAATTTACGTGATCTCGGAGGAACGAAATCCATCATGAGCCGAATAAACCATGAAGCCTCGGCGGAAAGCATCCAGCCCCGAGCTGATGGCACACAAAGGCCTCGGCGGAACGAATTCAGCCCCGAGCCGAATACTAATCAAGACTTACACAGAAGGGACATAAATCAACCTTCGAGGCTCTACTGATTCTGGCGGGGGAGTCCCCTTACCAGACCAGCGAAAAACAAAAAAAACAAAGATTTAGAACAAAATCGGTAAAAGGTGGGGGAGACTTAGCACATACCCCAAACGAGAAATTTCACAAGTGTAAGTAACAAAACGGATGCCTCGAGGCAGCGTCCTACCCGAGGTCTCCAAAACATAATTCATATTCTCTTAGCGGCCTCGGCGAAACAAATCCAACCCCGAGCCGACACCACGAAGCCTCAGCGGAACGAATCCAGCCCCGAGCCGGTGGCACACAGAGGCCTCGGTGGGAAAAACCCAGCCCCGAGCCGACACCACGAAGCCTCGGCGGAACGAATCCAGCCCCGAGCCGGTGGCACACAGAGGCCTCGGTGGGAAAAACCCAGCCCCGAGCCTAGACACCACGAAGCATCGCGGGGAAGAATACATCCCCGAGTCGGTGGCACACAGAGGCCTCGGAGGGACAAACCCAGCCCCGAGCCTAGACATAGATGCAAGTCATGGGGTAGTTACGCTCCGGAATCGGGAGTCTGATCCTGCCACGAGGGGTCCACGCGCTCCCTTATGCACTTCATCCCTTGAAGTAACTCAAACCCACTTAAAATGAAAAGAGCCAGACCGGCGCACTTTTTTACCCGAGGACTTGGTGATGATACCACCGATTGGCGTGCCACGAGTTTGGTGCCCTTTCCGACCTTAAATCATTACCTTCGCATCAAGCATGTCGAAACAAATAATGAAAACAACTTTCACGTTGTAGGACACAGGACCTGGGCGACGCCGTTCCTAGGCTCGCGGCCTAGTTGGGAAGGATTACATAACATGGAGTCGCCACCCGGTGTGAACCGGGACAAAGATTTAAGGCCGCACTCACCCCTCGCAAGGGAAAACCTCAAACCGTTGGGTTCGGAATGGTCCCTTACTCGTGTCACTTGTAATGAAAGGATTTATATAATAATTTAAACAAGCTGAAGTAACACTTATTTCTAAGGGTATCATGCTTCTAAATTCACATTTATAAATAAATATGCGCCTAAATATACATGTTTCACATATATCTTACATTTAAATTTGCATGCTTAACATATATCAAGATAGCAACTAACATACAACTTTACTTACATATCACATTCAGGCTAAACACAAGCACACATATTGACCCTACAAGCACACATATGGGCACTTTTCCAAGCGGTACGTGGAATTGTAGCCCAAGTACAGACCGCCCTACCGTCCATTCGGAATCGGCTACGGAATTTACGTCTGGGTTTCCATCCGATATACCGCAAGAAATAATACTCAAATGTTATCATGACATAAGCATACGAATTGTGACACATTTACATAAGAAAGATCAACCAATAGGCAATTATGCATGAATATAATAAGACAGACTCAGTTCAGTGTGTGAACGTTCGTGTAGCGTTCGTAAACGCGTTCGAACGTAAATAAAATAGAATGCTCACGTTCGAGTAGCGTTCGTAACGCGTTCGAACGGAAATGAAACAGAATGCTCACGTTCGAGTAGCGTTCATAAACGCGTTCGAACGGAAATGAAACAGAATGCTCACGTTCGAGTAGCGTTCGTAAACGCGTTCGAACGGAGACGAGACAGAATGCTCACGTTCGAGTAGCGTTCGTAAACGCGTTCGAACGAAGATGAGACAGAAAGCTCACGTTCGTATGGCGTTTGTTAACGCGTTCGAACGTATACGAGACCTGACACATAATAAGGCAAAAACACATGCGCGTTCGAGTTGCGTTCGTGAACGCGTTCGAACGGACACGGACCTGATGCATGAAATAGGATGCAATACATAAACAGAAAATAAAAGGGCGCGGCGAAGCACTGCCGTAAATGTGACCTTTTGGGGCTCTTGATCTCTCAAAGAGAGGACCTTTAGACCAACATACTAAGCCCATGCGCGTCACATCACACATACAAGAATAGAACCAATCATATCAACCAAGTATGCCCGATTGAACATATCTTACATCCAATCTGAACACACATCAACCGGCGCGGCAAAGCATCGTGGTAAAGAGCTTTTAGCCCCTCCCCATAGGGGATCTCACAACACACTTACTAAGCCCATGCGCTCGATTGACTTATACATACGAAAATAAAGATAACAATATCAACTAAGTATGCCCGATTGACGTATCTCGCGTCCAACCGAACATACATCAACCGGCGCGGCGAAGTAGTGTCACGAAGGTGGCCTTTTCGGCTCTTTGTCTCCTAAATGGAGGACCTTTGGACTAACTCACTAAGCCCATGCGCTTGGTTGAATCATGCATAACTAACGACATATTGAATTCAAGTAAGCAAACTAAATAAACGAGAACAACGCAACAAAAGAAAGATGGTGCCGTTTACCCAAGCGGTACGTGGAGTTGTGGCCCGAGTACAGATCATATTACCGTCCATTCGGAATCGGCTATGAAATTTATGTCCGGGTTTCCATCCGATATACCGCGAGAGTTGACACATCTCTCATTCATCCAATACCCACAACATACATCATACACACAACAGATACCACAAATACAAAAATATAATCAAAATAAATGACCAGAAAGTAAAATGAGAATAAGTGTGAAAGATACCCTCAGGTCTAACCTTTTAAGCGTCTCTCGGACTCACGTTCCACGAAGATCGAAAGGGGGGTAAAGCTCCGCAACTTTTTCTGTTCCGCTGGTTCAACGTCTTAGCTCATTGTTTCGCTGCTTTGCTTACGATTCAAACTCCGTTCTGCTCCTATTCGGCTCCTGTTTTGCTGCTCACTGCACGGGCTACCTGTTTCAATGTTTTCAAAGAACTATTCCAAGTTGTGTGGGTTCTTAGTGCAATTAAAAGTGATTATTTTTAAGATTATCTATGTAGTTTTCTAAGTTACTGTTTTTTTAAGGATTTGGGCTGCTGTGTTTGTGTGATTTTCGGTGATGTATGGAGGTTTAGAGGGGCTGGTTTTCGGTGGTGATTAGGGGTTGTTTTGGTGCTTGTAGTTTCGGTGATGTGAGGGTGGTTACTTGTGGTAGATTCGGCTATGGAGGAGATGGTTGAGGTTCTTTTGTTCTCTTTTCGTGTGTGTATGAAGTGTTTTCTCTTTTTGTCTGTTTTGGGTGTGTAGAGAGAGTCTAGAGAGATTTCGAGAGAGCTTGGGTGTGAATTGTGTTGTGTCAAGGAGAGGAATGGCCTTGGTTATGGGTTGTTTATATAGAGAATGGCTAGGGTTGACAAGGGAAGGGATCTTGTTTCCAAATTAGGAGAGGTGAGAAGGCATACACAAGATTGAGGGGGGACAAGATATTTTAATTTAAGAAGTTGTAATATTTAATTTGTGATGGTTTAGGAATACAAATATTTTATATTGGTAAATATCTTATTAGATTAGGAAGTCAAATATATGATTGGCTTTATTGGTTAAGATTGATTTTAATTAGGCATATCTTCTTTTTAGTTTAGGTAAATATTTTATTTAATTGGTAAATGGTTTAAATATTTTATTTAATGTTTAATATTTAAATTAATATTTATTTATTTAATTGGGGATGTGTTTTATGGGCTTTGGGGAGCTAAATGGGCTGGGTGTGAGGCTAGCAGCAAAACCAGAATTACCGATACCGTTCGAACGCTTCCTCGAACGCAACACGAACGCCCGCAATCTGTTTCCCGTTCGAACGAAGTAGCGAACGCAGCACTAACGAAGACAGTGAGCTTGTTTGTTCTGAATTTCCCCTTCCGATATCCGTTTCCCGCGGCTTCCGTGACTCAAAAGGTAGTGCCTCCAAGTGAGGCTCATCATCGGGTTTCACATGCGAAAATGCAATGCCTACACACGTTTAATTAACAAACAAGTGAGATGTGTAAGTTTCTTAAAAAATAGAGAGTTTTATTCATATTTAAAAGACATGTTGCCCTTCTTACAACTCTTTGCGGGATATTTTAAGAGAGGCTTTTACATTTGTTTTCTTCTGTCTTCTGCTTCGTGGTCCAACCGCATCTTCTGATCCGAGCTCCGAAAACTCCCGATGCATATGCCAGAGTTGTAAACTTCACATTCAAGCTAGCTCCTGCATCAGGCGCTCCGTCGGGATCCTTCGATCTGAACTTGATCCCAAGGTTTCCGAGCTGGATCACAGGGTCTGCCGAACCAGGCACTCCGTCGGTGCTCCTTCAACAATGCATTTCCCCGGTGCCTGGTACCTCCCGATCGACCCTGGGCTTCCGGGCGAGGTCGTCAGTCTTCGCTTTGCGTGATTTTCCCGAATACTTTTTACCTTCTTTCTTCTCATTCGGGGAAGACCACCACACCAATTGAGAACTGGACCGACGGACGTCCTCCCTCGCCTTTAGCTGACTAGCTCCCTGATCAATCCTCCAGCACAAGTAACTTGCGAAGCTGGCGATCGGTAGTTTGGGAAACGTAGTTCCTTCCTACTGAGGAGCCTGGTCAGCTGTCGCCAACGGATGTAACCCATCCCCCTCGTTACATTTCATTCGACAATTCACCCCGGATGGGTGTCCGTTGGCCAGTAATTTTACATTTCATTCCACAATTCAAAAAGAAAAGGTTTTTGTCCATACAGACCATTTCTTCCTTCCATTTCGGTTTGCTTCTTCCCATTCCTTTCCCCCTCCATTCATTCTGCTGTTGAGCTGCTGATGAAAACTTCTGCTTCTTCCTTCCACCATCGTCTTACAACGTGAGCTGTTTCTTGTTCGATTCCCCACAGACGGCGCCAACTGTTGACGGCTGGTTTTCGTCTCAGGGACAATAGTGGAATATTGTTCCCGGGATTCAACCTTCCTTCAGCAGTGAATTTGTTTGGTTATGGGAAACCAAAAGCAAACTTTGATAGAAGGAGAAGAACACGCATATTGACACAGGGAGTTAATGTGGTTCGGCGGATTGAATCTTACCTACGTCCACGGGCACATAACGGATGGGTGTTTTATTATTGAAATATGCTCGGCCGACCTGTTTTGTGGTCGGTCAGTGTGAAGACCGATATATTTTACAAAAGAAATTTACAAAAGACTCTCTCTGCCTCTATTTTGTACCTCTTCTCCTCTCTACATGAGACTGTCCTCTTATATATATACTAAGAATGAGACGGCTAAATGAGGCGGTTGATGTTCCCATTTCTGCAGAGTCTTCCACGTGAACCTGCTTCATTTATTTAAGCTCACTGCCCTAGGCATGCTCTTGTCGAAATTGAACCTGCTTACTGACACCACATCACATCAATATTACTCATCACTGCCACTTGCACTTAATAATGATGACAGCCTGGCGGGTGCTTCCGGGAAGTGACATGTGTAAAGGGAAATTATAATCTTGAGATTTCTGTCGGTTGCTAAGTGGTCGGCCTAATCATTTGCCGAGCCATTCGAACCATTCACGTCCTGCCTTGAATTGTCCGAGCCCCATTGACTTACTAGGAAAGGAGCAGAGTAGGCCCGAACCGTGCCGACGAGTTAATGTGGTCGGTTTATAAAAAATTGTGTCGAAACATATGTTATGGTCGGTCTAACTGGGGGATTATGTCTGGGCTTCTGCCGAGCCGAGAAGTGCTTAACATTTTCCGAATACCAGCTAAGGAAAATTTCACCCCTGCCTCTGGCTCACATCGCTTGATTTATATGCCGATCTCTACCACCAACACCTGTTGCATGTAAAATTGGTTGATTTAACACTAAAATCGAAGACTATGTGTTGAAGTTCTAATATGTTTTCTGATGTGTCTCTATATTCTAATCAATTTATCGATTATCCTTATACTATATTGATTATAGGATGATATAAAATTTTGTGTTCATTTTGAGTATTTTGTTGTTTCATTTTTAATTAAGAATCTATATTCATTGATACTATGCTGAGATGTGAAGATCGATTGGTCCCATAATTTCTCTTTTATCTGATTAGTTTTAGGTGTGAATCATTTTTCTTGTCAATTACGGGGAACACTTAATGCACATATTGTTAGGTATTATATTAATTCTTAACTAGGTTTGAGTTTTAGAGATATCTTAAGTGTTTATTCGAACTGAAATAGTCATGTGATTACATTCTTTGTGATGTTTTTAAGTGATGAAACTTATCAACGATAAATAAATAAATAAATAAGGGAGATATGCTGGCCTTTATTAATTAACTAATTGTTTATTTAGAATGTGATATATTACCAGTAAAGAATTAAATTTCAAATAATGTTGCTCACAATGGTCAAATTGAATGGTGCTTGGAAAATCATCAAATGTGGTTAGTGGAGCAATTATCTGCAAATTATAATATTAATAATGTTACTGGTGATATAATAATATATATATAAAAAAAAATGTGAATTTCAATATAATTATTGTTGGTAAAGTCAGAAGTAATTAATGGAACAATATCTATATTACTAATTATCATAACAAAATAAAATTAAATTGTCTTATTCCTTGACTAAAATGGATAAAATAGTTTTCATTTTCTAGTAGAAAACTTTCTTTAAAAGCTTGAAGATTGTTTTGACTTATAATATATGCTTGTTAGAACCTTTTTAATTATTTCTAAAAATAATAAATCTATGTGATTATTTCGTTAAACCATATGATGTCGTTGTTTTTGTTTCTTTTAAATTTTTTTACACTATTTTTCTCTGTATATTAATTTATATATATATATATATATATGTATGTATATATATTAAAATTTTAAATGAAAAAATATATGAAAAATTACAAATAAGGAGATCTATTAGCAGGCGCCAGGCAGCAGCAGCTCACACGAGGGTTTGTTTCGTTTGCACATTTGTACGTGTTGTTCACACGTGCCAATCCGACCATCTATCCCTATCCTTTAACCTTATATAGTAAATACTAAGCTAAAATCACGTGTTTGCCTATATTTTATTTACCAACTACACTACCCAATCATATACCATCCACCGCACTTTTGACTTTACTTTTATTTTAATAACCAAAAATACCCTTACATTGGCAACGTGGCGTTCTCTCATTGCTGTAGTTTGATTTATGTGACTGTCCTGATTTTTCCTCGATCTAAAGACATACGAATGAGATGACGCCACGTGGTATTCGAGTTCACGTCGTCACCGCCAGATCGAACAAACCGACTACGTTTTAATAATCTTTCAAGCCACGTGTCCTTTAATTAAGCTGATATAGCCTGTCGCTTACCGGTGCAGCCGGTTACTCCACTCTGCTATTTCTGCTAGGTATATATAAATAGCCTCCTCCTCCTCCTCCTCCTCCTCCCTCTCTCTACAATTCTTCTGTTTCCAACCAAAAAAGTAACGATTTCGCTTTTTCCAGCTCGCAATTTTGAGGTTAGTGTTTTCCTGTTTTCAAATTATTTTTTAATTTTTGTTTAGTTTAGTACAATTTAGTTCGTGCTCTTGTTTTGAGCTTCAATCTTTTTTTGATCGATCTATAGAACTGTAAAAATCTCACCGTTTGGCCATTAAAGATTTAAACTTTTGTAACTCTTACTGTTTGTTCGGTTCTTGATCTCTTTGTTTTAGAGTTCAACTAAGGTTAATCTGTTGATTTTAGCAGGGTTTAAAATTTGGGACCTTTTTGTATTGCGTTATCGATTTGAGCTTGATCACAGATTGTGGGTCTGGATGTGCGTGATTGATGTGAGGTTAAAATTTCTTAGGAGTTTAGTTTTATTAATTGCATGGTTAAATTGTTAAAACGTGTTTTAAGTGTTATTTAGTTTGGAGTTTAAGCTCTGTATTAGTGTTATTTTTGGGTAGCTGGCTCAAAATTAGTTTTTTTTTAATATATATATATATATTATGGCCAAGAAATTGGTGTTTTTCTTTTTGTTTTCCCCTGGTTTTCTAGTCTTGATTTATTTAGTTAGGTGAGATGCTGTTAAAGTTTATGATTTTTTAATTTCATTTAGCTCGGCTTGTTCTATTTCTAATTTTTGTTGTTTTGTTTGTCTATTTGGACATTTGTTTAGATCCCTACAACAATTTGTTGAAAGCTCAAACCGATCATTAACACTGCACACTATTTGGTCCAAGCAAGAGCTTGTAGATTTGTATAAATCTTGAGTTAGTTGATGACAGTAATGATTCAGGGGATCAGATTTGAGTTTCCCTTTGGTTGGTGAAGTGGGAAATACTTGGATTATCTATTGTGATTTTTGTTTTTTGTCTTTTTCCCAATTTTTGCGTGGTCTCTGTATTTTTATGATATCGAGAGGTTTGAGGATCGTATTTATTATTGAAAGTATTAGTCAGGCCTGGCTCTGGAGAGCTATTTAGACTCCAGTCACCGGGAGGTGGTGCCACCCATGGTGCCATCTCAGGTGGCTGGGGGGTTAACCCAATCTTCCTCAAGTTCCGGAATTTTCTTCCAAGGAGATGGGAAGTCCCAGGCAGTAGTTAACTCTCACTTGTGCTCATCATATGGAAACTCATCAAATTCTATTCCTGGGACTGGACGTCACAATTTGGGTCTGGTTTCTGGGGATATGAATAATGCAGTGTTGAACAGTGTGGCAAACTCAGGACCGAGTGTGGGCACGAGTTCTTTGGTCACAGATGCAAATTCAGCTCTTTCTGGAGGTCCCCATTTGCAGAGAAGTGCGAGCATCAATACTGAATCGTACATGCGCTTACCTGCATCGCCCATGTCCTTTTCATCAAATAATATTAGTATTTCTGGCTCATCAGTGATTGACGGGTCCTCTGTAGTGCAGCAGGGCTCTCATCCAGACCCAAGTGCCCAGCAAGTTCAGCAGTGTCAGCAGAAGCGGGGTGTGTCAAGCGCTACATCCCTGCCCACATCTCAAACTGGCCAAGTTTCACTTCCCATGGGCCCTCGAATTCCTGGGTCCTTCATGCAGGACCCTAATAATCTGGCCCAGGTGCAGAAGAGACCACGACTGGATATGAAACAGGAGGATATTTTGCAGCAGCAGTTGATACAACAACTGCTGCAGAGACAGGATCCCATGCAGTTACAAGGCCGTAACCAGCAGTTACAAGCTTTGCTGCTGCAGCAGCAAAGATTAAGGCAGCAGCAGATTGTGCAGTCCATGCCACCATCACAACGAGCCCAGTTACAGCAGCAGCAACAGCAGATGCAGTTAAGGCAGCAAATGCAACAGCAGGGAATGCAGTCAGTAAATGCTGTGAAACAACCTTATGATAGTGGCGTCTGTGCTCGTCGGCTGATGCAATACTTGTATCATCAGAGACAACGGCCTCCGGTAAGTTCATAAATTTGTAGATTGCATAATATAACACTTCGTTATTTAAAATTTCCCTTTAATCCACCTTTCTGAAATAAAGTCATATCACAATTGTTAGCCAAATGAAACTGTTCATTTTTTGGAATAAATGCTCAATTTAGTAACTTTTGAAGCTTATAGATTTTCCATAATCCTGTTATGTCTTCACAGGATAATACTATTGCCTACTGGAGGAAGTTTGTGGCAGAATACTATTCTCCTCGTGCAAAGAAGAGGTGGTGCTTGTCATTATATGATAATGTTGGACATCATGCGCTAGGTGTTTTTCCCCAAGCAGCTATGGTAAGTTTTTGAGATCTTTTTACTTATTTTAAACCTTAGGATAATGAATTGTGTTTCTTAAAGCTATTATATTGAATTTTTAGCTTTAATGGGTTCATGTATGTATGTTATGTCTCATGATCAATTAAAATTGATTTTTTGTATTACTTCTATGATCACCACTTATGCCAACTTCTATTGGAATTACCCGTTGTGTCAAAATCTGTAATATCACTTGTTAATGTAGATTTGTTTAGTTGTAAATTTTATTATCTTTTTCTTACAACTTACATGGGTGTTTTACGTGTTTTTTAGGATGTGTGGCAGTGTGACATATGTGGCTCAAAATCTGGAAGGGGATTTGGTAAGTAATTGGAGGTTTATAGGTTCCACTTGGAATGTTTTACTATCACCCTATGGTTCCAGGTCCATTTTGGATAAAAACCAATTGAAATTCAGCTGACTGTGATGATACTTGCATTTTTTCAAGTGAAAATGGGTCCTTATTCCATATACGCTAGATAATGTCTGTCTCAGTCAAGTCACTGTAGTATTAATATTTTGTGATTATTACAGAATCCCGATGAGGTGTATTCTGGGTGTGACCATTAATATATACTCTATAATTTACATATGATTTGTGCTACCGCAATTAGGTCTTTATTCTGTATTCTGAAGTGGGCGTTCTTCATATTCTCTTTCATTCTATGCCTCTGTTAGGCATGTGGTGTCCATAGTTGCTTTTCTTAAAAATTTCTTCGTCTGAATGCCTGCCCTTAGAGAGAAAGGAAATGAAGGATCTTCTTTACTCCTTGATAATGAGACAGACTACCATTTCTGTGGTGTTCATTCAGTTCGATACTTAGCATGTTATCATTTGTTGATTTGAACAAGACCTGACCATCATTTATGTTGGGCTTGTTTGCAGAGGCAACATTTGAAGTGCTCCCTCGGCTCAATGAAATCAAATTTGGAAGTGGTGTTATTGATGAGCTTATGTTTCTGGACTTGCCACGTGAATGTAGGTTTCCTTCTGGAATAATGATGTTGGAGTATGGAAAGGCAGTTCAAGAGAGTGTGTATGAGCAGCTTCGTGTTGTTCGTGAGGGCCAGCTTCGTATCATATTCACCCATGACTTGAAGGTTAATAAAAGAATGTTCCGTTGTGTGTAAGAGTTACCGACCAAACTCAATGACTTACTTGAAGACACTTTTATGCTTTTTTCAGATATTGTCCTGGGAATTTTGTACCCGACGTCATGAAGAACTACTTCCTCGTAGGCTGGTTGCACCACAGGTATGCATTTATCTGTTTCTAATCGAAAATGTGAATGCTTTCAGTTGACTGAAGTTACTTGGTATAATTCATATTACTTTTCCTTGTTCCGAACTGATGTATTTTCTTGTAATTTAGATCCATATAGGGTTGTGATGGAGCTCCAAAATCACATAGCAATCACACCAACAAATCACACCAAAAACAGAAGAGAAATTGTATTCTAATTCATGAAAATGAAACTGAAATAACGAAGATAGTTGAAGGTGAATAGATTCACCAGCTCTTGCACAACTTTGAGGTGTTGACAACCTCCTTAGGGTTTCCCCTTCCCATCCCAATTCCCAATTCAACAATATGATAGCATAGACTCCCCAACAACAAAACATCTAACATATATATCAAACCCTAAATGAAATGAAAAGACTAAAGTGCCCTCTTATTTTTACCCTTCTAACAGTTAGGTCCTAACAGGTTGTAACTTGCATTTGTGGACTTCATCTGTTAGTATTATCTATTGGAGTAATCTTACTTTGATTTTTATTTCATTCTATTTTCTAGATAGTTTGCTGAAGAGCTTTCCTAATATGCGTATTATCTCAAGTAGTACTTGTAGTCTAAGTATATCTCACTTCTAATTGTTGTGGTCGGGATATATATATATGTATTTATATCTTCAACCTCATCACATATCTGCTGCAGGTTAACCAGTTGCTTCAGGTGGCACAGAAATGCCAGAGCACAATTTCTGAAAGTGGATCCGAAGGGGTTTCTCAGCAGGATTTGCAAACAAACAGCAATATGTGAGTTAGTTTTAGCAATAAGTTATCCTTCCTTGGTTCGATGTTCGATGATTTTTTTTTGCCTTTCTTTTGGATTTTGACTTTTGAGTATTTTCATGTAAATAGTGAGTCACTTGAATTGATGAATATCTATAAACAAAGTATATCATATCTATTATTCTAGATTGGTGGCATAAAGAAATAAAGAATAATAATCAGGTTTAGGTGGCTATCTGTATCTGGAGATTTGTGCCCTTGCCTATCTCCCAGACGTGTTGAATTTAACGTGTGGAAGAATATGATTAACTTTTGCCTTGTTGTAAATTTGTAATGTGATGAGTAATGTAATATCTCTTTTCCGCTGTACTTGGCTTTGCTTTTGTCTGGAAAAAGTAAGAGGCATTGTGTCATACAGGGGTCTATCCGCCTTTGGATTTTTTCTTGAACGTTTTGAGTGAGCTTTTAATTGCTACTTAATCCTCCATGTTATTGCTGTTGATTGAAGCTTTATCTGTTTATTGTAAATTATACAAAAGGCTTCACTGAATAGTGAATTGCTCAGGACTAGCTAGATTCAAAATTGATGCAGTGGATTTGCTCTTGACACACTTTGTTTTGATTTAGGGTCCTGACAGCCGGGCGTCAGCTTGCAAAGAGCTTAGAACTACAGTCACTGAATGACTTGGGGTTTTCTAAAAGATATGTTAGGTGCTTGCAGGTATAATTTTAGTTGGTTCTGAGTTCAGTTTCTTGTTTTGAAATAATTATATGGCATGAGTGTGTGTGTGTGTAATTTCTAAGTTTTCTTATTGTTTCTCACATCAATTGTCACAGATATCGGAGGTTGTCAGCAGCATGAAAGATCTGATTGATTTTTGTCGGGAGCAGAAAGTTGGGCCAATAGGTAATTTTTGGCAAATTGCTGACCGCTGTACATATCATTGCACGCCTTTATCTGGTGCACACCTTTATCTGGCTCTGTGGATTGTTTTATCTTTGTGTTGAGTCTTCTGGGTTTAATCATATTTAGCAGTCTCCTGGATCATGACAGCGATATTATTTGCAATTTTTTTTGAAAAAGGGAGAATATATTTGCACACTGATCTATCCATTCATTTTCCTGTGTTTTTCTCTTTGTAGTTTGTAATTCACAAGGAGTGAAGCAACCTTTCTAGGGTTCTTACTTAGCCTCTTCTTGTACTTTTTCGGTTTTTCCTTTCCTTTTTCTTTTTCCCTCTTGGCTTCAACCAGTCGAAAAGATTGCTGCTTATACTTTTACTTTGTTGTGACCAGAGAGCATACTTATCAATGGATTTTTTGAACCACCATTTTACTTGGATCTGATATCAACTCTCAAATTGCAGAGGGCTTGAAAAGCTTCCCTCAGCATGAAATTACAGCCAAGCTCCAGATTCAAAAGATGCAGGAAGCGGAGCAGCTAGCAAGTGGTCAGGGTCTGCCAACTGACAGAAACACACTCAATAAGCTGATGGCACTGCATCCTGGTGGAATAAGCACGAACATGAGCAATAACCATCACATGGTTGGTCGGGGAGCCTTAAGTGGTTCAGCACAGGCTGCCATCGCTCTAACTAACTACCAGAATCTGCTTATGAGGCAGAACTCAATAAATTCAAACCCTAACTCGCATCAACAGGAGGCATCACCTTCATTTAGCAATACGAACCAGAGTCCATCTTCAAGCTTCCAAGGGCCTTCTTCTTTCAACTTGCCTGTTAGTGGCTTCTCTGATCCGCATTTACCTCCACAACAACCACAGCAGCGCTCACTGAGTGGAAATAACCTGCTCCAACAAAGACATCCACAGTCATCTCAAGGTAACCAGGCTATACAGCAGCAGATGATCCAGCAACTGCTGCAGGAAATGTCTAATAACAATGGGGCAGGAGTGCCACAGCAGTCACTCTCTGGGCAGGCAAATGGAATGGTGTCAAGGAGGAATGGATTAGGTTTCGGAGGAAACTCTCCAGCAGCAGATCCAGCTCGAGCTCCGACTCCATCCACCTCCAATGTATCAGGAGGTGCAGTGGCAGCAGGTCATATGAGCCGTAGCAACAGTTTTAAAGCTACTGCAAACAGTGAAACATCTGCTGCAGCTGGCAATATTGGATTTAACCACAGAGCACAAGATTTGCCGCAGAATCTCCATTTGCAGGATGATGATATAGTTCAGGATATAGCCAACGAGTTCTCAGAAAATGGGTTTTTTAACAATGACCTTGACGATACAATGGGATGGTGAATGGCTGCAACTGGAAGGCAAAACTAACTGTTGTTTGTACAGAATTGTTCAATTTGTTGAGAGACACCATGAACTTCTTCTTGTACTTTTTATTAGGCATTTAGGTGTTTTTTTTTTTTTTTAATTTTCCCAGTCGTTTTCCTGCCTCCATATCTTGGCAAAGTGTAAGAAGACTCAAGTTTCACACTAATATTATATTTACATGTTTTGAAGAGAACTCAAATAGTTATTTTTATCTTGAAATCAACATTTAATCTTATTGTTCTCCTGATAACAACAAATGTGAATTTGAATTCAATTCTAATATGAATAATTGTGGACGGCTCTCAATTTTTAATCATTTGTTGTATGAATATATACGTGATGTTATGTCACAACTTATAAATTACATCTTGAGTCATTTTCTTTTTATCCGACCAATGTATTGACTCTAAATGATGGATTCTATGAATTATAATATCTCATATATCTTGGACTAATTTAGTGATAGTGAGAGAATTTGGACATGTGTCACCTTGCCTAAAAACAAAATTGTTAAGATGACGAATCAGATCGTTGAAGAGATAGTTTTGATTTACCATTTTAAAATGAAGAATACTTATTATTTATAAAATTAAATTTTAATCCACTGAATTGTTTTTTTTGGTTAGCTGACAAAAGACTGTTGTTGTAAATTGTAGTGGCAGGTCCTTATCCTTCACAATTAATTGATAAGCATGCCAACGTTGGCAAGTGGAATTTTTCACTCAATTTTCTTTTAATCTTTTTGCTGTTGTTACAAAAATGTCATTGACACCACCATAATGTGACCAACTGAGCAATGAAGCAGCCGTGCCGTGGTCCACTACGGCAGGACCCACCACCAGCCTCCAAAGGCTCCGATTGCTCTCTCAGTTTTCTTTTTTTTCCTACCGTAATCTTCACAGCCTAATAGCTCCAATTGCTTTTGTGGGTAAATACGATTAAATTTAATTAAATTTAAATTATTATTCAATAATTACCAATTATAATTTATGAAAATTCAATATCAAATCTAAATCTTAAAAAAAAAAAAAAAAACTGTACCAAAACAATAATATTTCATAATATGGTTATGAATCTAGACTCATCCAATCCAAACTATTAATAACAAAAGCACCCAACTAACAAAAATAAAATAAAAATTAATGAAGCATATAACATAATAACAAGCAGCCAAATGTACATTATTTTGCTTCTATTGCAAATATTTTGTGGTCCACTCCCCCCAACAAAAATACCCACATCTCCTCATTATTTTTATTTTTAATTTTTTTGGAATCATTGGAAATTTCGCCGTCAAAATATCTTTTCTGGGCTTAAGCGGAACAGATAAAATTCCCGGCTATCACAGACTCTTAAGATAGGTGCGGACGTCAGAACTTTATCGGACTGACTATGAGATTATTTAGTGATGCTTTAATCTCTCCCTAAACTCCTTGGATGTATCAAAACAGAATCTACACAAAGACCCCCTTTTGTATGTGTACAGTCGATCTGCATCATCGAGAACTTGATATTGGTGAGGATTTGAGAATTTTCGACAACAAAATCACCCACATGATAAAGAAGCCAGTTTCCAGGGTCATACAAGCAACATTCGGACACAGCTTTTTGGCCATTTGATGTTGAAAGTTGGAACCTGACAGGCTTAATGTCCCAACCATGAACTTGTTCCAGGTTGCAAATTCTTCTGCCAAATCTTTTTGAAACTTTTCCTAGCTTAAGTCTGAAATATAAGCTGTAGCTCCCTTCTGGAAACTCAAATTCTAGTTCACCTGTTGCTTCAAACCACCATGTTTGTTGAAGATATGCCACTGAATGGAATCTACAATAATAGATCAATGATGCTTCAGAAAATATTTCTAATTGATTAATTAGAAAAAAAATTGTTGATTGAGAATTAACGAGAGGTCACAATTCTATATATAACCCCACAATATGGAAAATTTTAAAAAACCAGAAACCCAATATAAATATCTCTTCCTGATATTTTATTTCTTCCTCCAATAAATATAAAGTGGCCCTTCTCCATCTTTAGCAACCATAAATAAAAAGTCCATATTTTAAAAAAAAAAAAAAAGAAACATATATAACATTCCCTTACCTAGATTCCTCAGTTGGAATTTGATTCCAATATCTCCTATCATCAATCCCTGTTATTTTCATTGCCTTAGCCGAAATGGATAGACAAACTTTACCACTTCTCTTATCCAACCAAATCTCCTTCATTAAACAAAAAATAAAACACATAAGTATATATGATTATTATTATTATTAATATATTCAGTTTTCTTGCAGGTGACTCTCGGAACATTCCACACAAGCGGATGGCTCTTAAATTAGGACTCCAAATATAAGTACAAGTGTATTATCCAAAATTTTATCGTATCGACCATATTTTAAAAACTCGCATACGGCCTTCCGGTTTGCTTGATCACTACTCTACTGATGAAAAAGAAAAGATATATGTAGTTACCTTGGTGCCGTTGTCGAAGAGATTATGGTGACACAATCTTGCATAAATCTCTTTTTTATTTAGCTTTTGAGGATTCTCATCAATGATTTTCTTGACAAGGTACTTATAATTTGATGGCAACTTTGTTTCCCACAAAAAATCAGCCGATGAAGCTCCATGAAAAGTCTTGCTCAATAGAGCTAATTTACAAATCTCAGGTGGATCAAGGTGCATGAAGATTGATGACACACAACTTTCAGGCACATCATTGAAGCTTGGTGATGAAGTTGATGATAAAGTTTCTGAAGCAAAACTAGCTGAAATACCAGCCCCCATAAACAAATTAAGGGGCAAAAAAAAAAAGAAACCTAAGGAACTATTTATGCTAGGGTTTCTAAATGTAGAGGAGGAGAAGAGAATTGATATGGGTAATGGGAGGAGAGATTGAAGAAAGAATCAACATTCTCTTCATGTGTAATGGGTGAAGGCCTTTTCGGATTTTAAGAAAGGGAAGAAGTGATGAAATTAATTCTAATATTGAGAGAGAGTTCCCATTAGGGGAAATAAAATAAATAAAGGAGTTTTAAAGGCACGTGTATATGTCTGCGTATCAGAGAGAGATGACAATCTATGGGGACGGATTAAGATTTTTCAATTTCGATTTTGTATTAATTATAGATTTAAGATAAAAAAAAAAAAAATTCTCAAATATTATATCAATTTTTGAATTGTGATGAAAAATTATTCTAAATCATATATCGATTTTATATTCAGAATAAAAAATTATTTCAAATTTCGTATCACATGGGATTTTTTTACCATCCATTGAAATATATATAATTATTGGGGCAGTTGTGGAACCTTTAGGGTCGGATCGGTATCCCGCGCAACGGAAGTGTGTCTAACCCAAGGATGTCAGAGATAGGTTTATTTTAAAATATTTTAATAAAAACTACATTCTGATGCGAGTCCATAGGAAAAAAAGGGGGAACAAATCAGAGTCCAGGTGCTCCGGAACGGAGAAAATGAAGTTTTAGTGTTTATCAGCTCTCGGTGTCGCGACGCGGAAGTTGGGAGTCGTAACGCTCCAGAGTGCGAGAGCAACTCCGAGAGCTGAATGTTCCGGCGTCGCGACGCGCAAGGGTGAGAGTCGCGACGCTGGGAGGTCTGAAGCTCAGTGTCGCGACGCTCCCCTATACAGTGAGCAATTTCAACCTCCAAATCAATCATTAACACTTCCAATTTTCTCTTATCATTTCAATACACCTTAAGACTAATTTTAATATCAAAACCAACCACAACACATGTTATACAACAAACATACTTGTATTCTAAATACATATATGCATGTGTTTGAATCAAAACATAAATCAAAACATAAACCAATATCGAATCTCACTATGAAATATCTCATGAACAATTCTAGTTCACTCAAAAGTAGTCAAATGATTCTAGAATGGTAGTCATAGCTCTAAGCTTTAATCTAGAGTTCCAAACTTTTATTAATTGTTCCATGTCCAACATGAACATCTTTGACCTAATTAACAAGCATATTGTATTTATACTTCCAAAGCTGTTAGGATTGGTGCTCGGAGTGCCAATCCGGATCGTATTTATGCCGATTCATGAATACGAACAATGTCTTTTTCCATAATATTACTTATTTAATGGTAGCACCTCTTGTCTTTTATATACATATTCGATCTAATTACGATTAGATATTTAATTATGATTAGATTGAAACTAAATCTGATAAAATTATAGATTTAAGATAAAAAAAATTCTCAAATATTATATCAATTTTTGAATTGTGATGAAAAATTATTCTTAATCATATACCGATTTTATATTCAGAATGAAAAATTATTTCAAATTTCGTATCATATGGGATTTTTTTACCATCCATTGAAATAAATATATACATATAATTGTTGGGGCAGTTGTGAAACCCTTAGGGTCGGATCGGTGTCCCGCGCAACGGAAATGGGTCTAACCCAAGGATATCAAGGATAGGTTTATTTTAAAATATTTTAATGAAAACTACATTCTGATGCGAGTCCGTAAGAAAAAAAAGGGACCAAATCAGAGTCCGGATGCTCCGGAATAGAGAAAATGAAGTTTTAATGTTCATTAGTTTTCGGTGTCGCGACGCGGAAGTTGGGAGTCGCGAAGCTCCAAAGTGCGAGAGCAACTCCGAGAGCTGAATGTTCTAGCGTCGCGACGCACAAAGGTGAGAGTCGCGACGCTGGGAGGTCTGACGCTCAGTGTCGCGATGCTGGAAGGTCAGTGTCGCGACGCTCTCATAGGCAGTGAGCAATTTCAACCTCCAAATCAATCCTAAACACTTCCAATTTTCTTTTATCATTTCAATACACCTTAAGACTAATTTTAACATCAAAACCAACCACAACACATGTTATACAACAAACATACTTGTATTCTAAATACATATATGCATTTGTTTGAATCAAAACATAAACCAATATCGAATCCCATTATGAAATGTCTCATGAACAATTCTAGTTCACTCAAAAGTTGTCAAGTGATTATAGAATATTAGTAATAGCTCTAAGCTTTAATCTAGAGTTTCAAACTCTTATTAATTGTTCCATGTCCAACATAAACATCTTTGACCTAATTAACAAGCATATTGTGTTTATACTTCCAAAACATCCTAACACAATTTATTAGTCTTATTTCAATTTTAAGCTATGTAATCATGCATCCAATACATAATTCATCACTATATGTCTACTAATGAAGAACATAGCTTAAGAGAAGTTCAAACTTACCTAGTAAGCTTGATGCAAATATCCAATCTCATTCTATTTGTTGAAATGGTTGGAGAACTTCCAAGGTTTGCAAGCTTGACTCTAAGGTCCAATCTTGATTCCAATGCTAGCAAGCTTCACTCCAAGATCCAATCTTGATTTCTCCTAGATGAAATGTTGTAGAGACCTCACAAAGCTTCTCTAAACACTTCTCTAACTTAGGGTAATTTCTCCGAGAATTGCTTGTATTTAGCTTTCTCAAGCTTAATTAAAACCTTCCTAAAGTTTGCTATTTATAGCAAAACTTATGCAATTTTTAATTAATAAAAGTTCTAATCAACTTTTATGTGGGCTTAATCTAATTTGTCCAAATATGTATAATTAGGTGTGACTAATCTCCATTGTCTACCACTTTGATTTAATCCAATTAAATCAAGACAAGGATTAGGAAATGAATTAGTTCAATGTTTGCCACTTTGATTTAATCCAATTAAATCAAGCCAAAAACACCTATAATTACATACTTGCAATTATCATAATATCCTCAAATGGTAGAGATAATTATGAAATTACGACAAAGCCCTTGTGTAAATATTGAATTAATCCAATTATGTCAAAGTAAATAATCAATGTTATCCAATAACACTTGATTATCTTAGTTGATAATTATAATATCGAATATTATCTTCTATCAAAAATAATCGGGTACCCAAGTGTTCAACGAGTGCAATTCATATTGGGACTCTCTAAATTAAGACATGTTCGTCACATAAGCCTAGCTAATATGTATGGAATTCGGCCACCTCCGAATTCGCGAAGAACATGAACGACCTTTCCGAACTATACAAGTCGAGGTAATCACATATGTTTAACAATCCCTTCGTCGTAGGCTATCCGAGTTGTGCTTAGGAAACATAGAATAAACCGTCAAGTTTTCGAGGCGCACATCTCATGTCGACATGTCCATGATTCTTTACAACTGATGTGATCCACCATAGGTGATCGACTTTGGCCAAAATTTTAAGAATCGTGACTTACTTACATGGATACCTAAACCTCTTATGGTACACATACGGGACGACAGATTCTATCTTGATTCGCACTTGATTAACGAGTGCATCGGTCCACACCCAACGAACATCTAGAGGCCAGACCATGAAAGGTTTTTGACATACATGACATCAAAGTGTGGAGGATCTCACACAAAATCAATGTTATCCTATAGTCAAAGGATCACAAATGCTACTCGACTCGAGGATATTCTTATTGACGGTGGTGTGTACTTCCAACTATTAGGAATTACATGTGAGTCATTCAGTATTCGGTTCAACAAATACCCACACATCTATACGAGCTTCCAAAGCTTATGGTACATCAGGTTTAAACCATTGGAACTTCAATTCCAATATACGACATGTGTTGTCTTCTAGGTTATAAGAATTCGATTGTATTCCAAAATCAACGACTAGAAATATTTACTTTAAGAATAGTTTACAATAGTAATATTTATCTCAATGTCGGACCACCTAATGTCCAATATTACTACAAGACTATTCTAAGGTCGATGTCATTCTTAGCATATTTATAAATCAATCTAATATGCATAATGACAATACCATTAAAAATGTATGAAATGAAAATGTAGTTATTTTATTAATAAATAGTAAAATGTATAATATATTATTCAGATTGGCACTCCAAGCACCAACTCCAACAATAATTGGAGTTGGTGTTCTAAACGTCAATCTGTATCATATTTATGATATGTTGATAAATATAAACAATTGATTTTCCATAATATTACATATTTAATGGTAGCACATCTTGTCTTTTATACACATATTCGATCTAATTTAGCATAGATCGAAACTAACTATGGTTTAGTGATGTACATATTAGACAAACACCCGAGAATATACAATAGTCACATAATTACGATGAGGCTTGTAATTGACATTATGATGTGTTACTACTTGTGTTATATTCTCAAATAAAATTCTTGGTTGAGATTTACTAACATAGATCGGATAGTAAAATTCATGAGACCAGTACATGTCGTAAAACAATTTCTCAAATATTATATCAATTTTGAATGGGATGAAAAATTATTTTAATTCATAAACCAATCTTATATTCGGAATAAAAAATTATTTCAGATTTAATTTTTACTATACCATACTTTAATAAATCTCCCTACATTCAATCCAAACAAATGGTAAACCACCAAATGGGATACATATACAATATCTATATATATATATTTAGAGTTTTATTTTAAATCTTCATAAAAACATGAATCACATGTAATTGTATATCACATGCTTTTCAAACAAGATTAATTATTTTCTTTAAGATCACTTTTTAATAATTACCTTGTAATCGGCTCTGGAGGAGAATTAATCATTCATCATCTCAATTTTACCTTCCTTAATCTTTATTTATCTTTCTGTCTTTAAGCTTGAAGACATCAAATATGTATATTTACAAAAGACATTTGGATGCTCAAATGACTAATTTTTATTCTAGGCGTTAGATAATGAAAGAAGCCATTAAATTTGCTCTATATGTGCTTTTATATAGGTAATATGAAACCAAAATAGGAAGGAAATAATATTAATAAGGATATATAATAAAGTCACAAATTTTAGGGATTCTAAAATCATATCTTGGAGATCGTTTTTATAATAAGGAGATGTGATTTCATTAACACCCTCACTTTGTTAGGGTTGGTGCTCGAAGTGCCAATCCGGATCGTATTTATGTCAGATTCATGAATACGAACAATTCCTTTTTCCATAATATTACTTATTTAATGGTAGCACGTCTTGTCTTTTATATACATATTCGATCTAATTATGATTAGATATCTAATTATGGTTAGATTGAAACTAAATCTAATTTAGTGATACATGTATATTAGACAAAGACTCTATGATTTACAATGTAGTGTGCAATTATAATGTAGTTTGTAATTAACATTGGGAAACGTCACTATAAGTTGTATATCCTTAAATAAAGTTTCCGGTCAAGATTTACTAACACGGGTCGGTTAGTAAAATCCGCTGAGACCAGTACATGTCGTATATCGTGACTTGGTCCGATAGTTTATCCCAGTGAACCATGAGTCTCATGAGACTCGTATAGACATGTAGGTGTTTATTTGATAAACATTGAACGACTCACTAAATATTTCCTATTAAATGGTACACCAACGTCAATAAGAATCTTCTCGAGTTGAGCGAGCATAGTGGTCATTCGACTTGATATACCACAGTGGATATAAGAGTTATCCTCCACACTTTGATGGCAGTCACGTCACCGATCTATTTAGATCAGACATTCACATGTTCATTGGGTGTAGATTGATGCTCATGATATCCAATGCGTATCAAGATAGAATCTGTCAGTTCTGTGTACATGGCATAAATATCCTACACATGTTTGCGATCTAGTAAATCCACGGTTGTGGTATAACTTCGGAAGCGAGTTCTGAGTGTTATTTAGAGATCATAAATTTGAAAGTCGACAATATTATACCATAAGGATTTGATGTTCTTATCTATATCCGGGTATAATATGGATAACATGTGACTGAGAGATTATACGTATGCAATGACCTCGACTTGCATAGTTTAGCGAGATTATCTATGGTCGTCATAATTCATGAGTGAGTGAATTATGGACACGAAATTGGATTTCGTGACGGATAAACCTAAACTTAAAGAATCTCACAATATGAAGTGTACTCGTTGAGCACTTGGGCAACACGTTATGAATAATACAGATTATTCATAATACTTCACCGGATTAAATGAGTTAATTCGAATCGTTTAAACGGTTAAACGAAAACACATGCATATGGGCATTTTTTGGTCAATCGTAATTATTATGTATTTGTATTTGATACATAATTTGATTAGATACATATTAATTAATTGTCAAATGAGACTTTGACTCATGCCATTAATATATGTATTTGTTATTTAATGTAAATAAAAATACATATATAATAATAATTATATTAATTAATTATTTAGATATTTAAATATTAAATATTTAGATGATTAAATGATATATATATTTCATAATTGTTATGGAATATATGTTTAATTATTATTGGTTACACATGACATTAAATTTAAGGTTAAAGTGTTAGATTTGATTTTTGACTACTTTAACTTTATATTTAATTTAATTTAATTAAATAATTTTCATTTGTGATAATTGTTATCACACATGTTTATTATTAAGTGGTAACATGTGGCATGTTTTATTTATTTGATTTTGGATCAAATTATTTTTTCCAAAAGGACAAAAATGCCCCTCCAAAGTCGGCAATTGTAATCTTTAAAAGAGGAAATTTTTTCTTTTCCTTTGTGATGGCTTACCATGGCCGAATCTTTTCTTCTAAATACCTCTCCAAATTTGCTTGATGATTTAAGAAGGAAAAGTGAAGAAAATCAAGAAATAGCTTAAGGAAATTAAGAGATTAAAGGTAATCCTCAATATCCCTAAGCTTAGAAAGCATGTTTCTTATTCTTGAGCATCTAGAGAGATTCTAGGGTTTCTTCTTTTCTTAAGAATTTGGGTGTTTTTGATTTGGAAGATGGAATAGAAGGCTTGGTGCATGTGTGAAGTAGAATTGAATGATATTATTGTAATATTTGTTCAATTTGATCATTTGATGATATGTTGTCATTCTAGAGTGTTATGACTACTCTTGTAATGCCTATAATTGTTCTTGGGTGCTTCATTAGTGGTGGTTTGGATTGGTGTTGTGATTAATGTTAAGAAAATTGGATTAAAGCATGAAATATTGATATTTTAGGTTTCTGGATCAGATCTGGAAAACTGGGTTTATGGTGATGAAAATTATGTTATATAAATGTATTGGATGTGTTTTGGGTATTGGAACAATTGCCGGAAATTATTTCGGAGTTGAAATAAGTGAAAACGGTGAAAAACTGCGTTACCAGGTGACTTTTGAGCCAACCGGGTGACGGCTGCACAAACAGTGAATTGGTCACTGTTCGGGCAGCCCATGAAATGCCCTAGAACTGTTGGGGCTAACATGGGCAGCCCTCATGTGTTTTAAACCATTTTAGGGAAAAACATTTTCGTAAAAGTTTCGCGATATTTCTTAACTATTTATGTCGTTATTTGATATCGAATAAATATGTTTAGGTGAAATATGAATAAATTATTCATATTGGATATTGAATAATTTATTCGGTAATTTAAAAAAATTTTAAATTACGATTTCACCCAAACCGCGAGCTTCCGCTACGCCTGCGCCAAAACCCCAACACATTCCCCCTCTCAAACTCAAATTGGTGATGAAAGAATAAGTTTGAGGTTGCATCATGAAATCAAAAGTCGCAGTCTTTAACCTTTGAGATAATTGATGAGCTTTAACTTACGAAGTTCTAAGGTAGTCGAAGCCAAAGTGAGAGCCGAAGTCCGGAAGAGAGCCGAAGTCTAAAAGGAGTCGAAACTCGAAGAGAGCCGAAGCCAAAAGAAGAGCGGAAGCTCGAAAGGAGCCGAAACCGAAAGAAGAGCGGAAACTCGAAAGGAGCCGAAGCCCAAAAGAGAGCGAAGTTCGAAAGGAGTCGAAACCCGAAAGAAAACAGAAGCTTGAAAAGGAGCCAAAGCCCGAAAGATAAAAGTGTCTAAAAACATAAATCTACGAAATTTTTAAAAACAACAAAATGATTTAGTGGTGGAAAAATCTAAAATACCACAAAAATAAAAATATGAGATCCCATTGAGTGGTCCAGAAATCTAATAGATCACTAAAATGAGAGAAAAAATAACCTCAAAAACTTGCATAAAAATAAAATCAAATAGTGAAAACCAAAAAATAAAATGCAAAGAAAGAACAGCAACGAATTGAAGAGTTGCTTAAAACAAAAGGATTGTACTATAATTCGATCAAAGTGTCATCCCTATGTTTGAGTAGGTTTAGAAATTGATCATATAAAGACATGCAAAAGATGATTATAAGACAATTAAGATAATTATTAATAAATGGGCTCCTATTTTTTGATTCATAAATAAGATAATTGGATTTTGACTGCAAGTTTGGAATTTTCCTATAATATACTAGTGACCACAATGAATTACTCTTGGACTTTTTTTGTTTAGATAGTATTATTTGATTGGTTGATAATAAATGATTTGAAAAATTATATGAATAATCCATAATTGGAGCTTCAGCCATCAAATAAGAAACCAGAGAATATCATGCCTACTGTTTTTTATTTTGTTTTATTTTGTTTTTTTTTTTTAATTCTTTTTAATATTTTCCCTCGCATTTCTGCAGATACAGCATTTCTGAGAAAAAGAAATATTTTCAGTCATTATAAGCACAATGTAATTCAAAAACTACCAAAGACAATTTTGTTTTTATATTTTATACGCGTTTATTTAATTAAGAATATCAAAAATTGATGATAATATACATACATACACATATATCAGTCATTCTCTAACACGGGCTAATGACAGAGTCATCATGGTGTGAGAAATGGCAGTTGTCCTCGTTCAATCCGAAAATTTATTATATAAAATATGATTTATTAATAAGATAATTTTGAATTACCCTTTTAAAATGAAGAGTAACTATCATTTTTATGAAAATCAATTTTTTTTTCTACTGAATTAATATTCTGACTATGCCACTGATACGAACGCTCATTAAAAGATTAAAAAAACAGACTCAGATATAATAAAAGATTAAAAAAATACAGTTTTCCTTTTAACGGGGCGTGGGGTTGTACTGTGCGGTTGTAGATAGTGTTATATAATATTAGCAGCACCAAATAATTGTCTATAAAGTATTTTATTTTGGAAATGATCAAATTCTATAGGATTGTAATAATAAATTAATAATTATTATTGCTGCTCCTCACCACTGAGAGCTTATGTAAAATAAAGGAATTAGTATCCGGTGCTAAGCATATACATTAATCAAAAGAAAAATGACACTTTATTATTTTTTAGGTTAATATAATGATACTTTAATCTTTATAATTTTGAAAATATAAACTTTAATCTCAATTGTTAAATATTTTTCGTTAATTTTGAGTCATTTTTCATCCGATCAGTGTTAAATGACTTGAATAATCCAAAAATTGTTTAAAAAAATAAAAAATTTGTTTCAAAATTAGATTAAAAAAATGACCCAATTAACAAAAAATAATTAGCGTCAAAGACAAAATTATATTTCTAAAATTGTAGAGACTAAAATTTATATTTTCAAAACTGAAAAGACTAAACTATCCTTACGATAATCTATAAGATAATTAAGTGTCATTTTCTCTTAATCGAAATATTGATAATTTATTCGGTATTTAAAGCAAACTCAACTCAACAGGAAACCTGATCCAAAATTTAGACCCGCAGAAAATATTTTAAACTCTTGACAATATTTCAAGAATTGGACAATTATAACAAATTTGTGCGCAAAAGATTAGAAACAACTATGTACAAATTTATATTTTTTTTAAAGGAAATTGTATATATTGAAAATAATTATATTTCATTGAATCAATAGAAATATTTCATTGATCTGGCTTGTTAACTTTAAAGCAGAGTGTAAGAAAAGAGATGAAACAATTTCATTACTCAAACTATCCATCCACATTAATTCTACTTTAAACCAGAAGTGCAGAGTTAATAACGCTCAGGTGGGGGTCAGCAAAATGTTACATTTCACCATTAAACTAATCACAACACCAACATTTTTCCGACGACAACTTCTCCGGCAACCAGAAAGATGACTGGATCACTCACCGCCCACTTGCCTCTTCCACGAGTCTTCGACAATCAGTTCATCAACTCCCCAGTCTTCATAACTGGGAAACCCACACAAAATCAAGTAGAAAATATCACATGGTAACGAAATGATATAGATCAATCTAAATCAAACAGAGACCATAAAATATGTTGTTTTTTTAGAAGTTCTGAAGTAGAGATGAAGATAAGATTTCATCGGTAGTTTAACTTGTGAATCTCACCTTCCATCAGGGAGATAGCGACGGATTGTGAAGGGAATTTTCCGCTCACGTAGCTCCTTCATAGCAATCTAGACAATGGTACATGCAAAATAAAAAAACAATACAGTATGAAAGCAACATCATGATGATAAATTTCAAAGAAGAGGAAAACTCCTCTGTATCACATTATTGCCTTGCAATCATGCATCAATGACATAGAATAGCAAAATCATGAGAACGTTGGTACAAATTAATATAAGCCTAAATGAAAATACTGCCAACCAGAATATAAAGGCTATCCCAATGTTTTTGTTTTGTTTTCGTAATTTCACTTGGTCGCACAACTTCCTTTCATTTGAGCTATGTATGCTACAGGGTGTGCATTTTTATTGCGACGATGAACAGGAAACACACTTTACACCATGCACTTCAGCCCGAATATGCAAGAAAAATATAAAAGAATTCATCGCGGCAACAAAAAATTCCAAAGACGCCTTGGCTCAGTTACAAAGACAATTAAATTTTTATTAGATAAATCTATATTATATGATATAACTAAAAAAAGGACCAAAATATCGGCAGTCCAATTCTTTTGTGGTACATAAATAGTGTATACATAAGTAAATCCGCCTATCACTTGCATAAGTCCACCTTCTAATGAACAAAAGCAAGCCTTCCCCAAATAAAGATGATGAAAAGTTGGTTGTCCAATCAAGATAAACAACGACTAGTTGCGGGCAAGCTTCTAAAAACCAATAGTCCAATTGTAGTCCAATTATAACATACATGTGTAAGAAATGCACATGACCGCAGCAGAACCTAGGTTGAACATTTCATCCCAAAATTCAAAAGGATTGACTAGTAGTATCCTAATTGTATGATATAGGTATATAGACGCACATATTCCAGAGGAGGGAGGGTGTGGAAGCAGGAAACAAGTCAAACAACAAAGATCTAGTCATTCGACAAAGCTCTTATAGAATCTTACCTCAAGCGGGTCAGTCTCGCCTTCCAACTCAACCATCACTGGAGCATTCATACTGCTCAGCGAAAACAAAAACTTATTGTCATTTATCACAGCAACCAAGCTTTAAAAACCAAATATTTGACAGTTAACATTTTACAAAGCAAGTATAACCTGATTTGCAGAGCTCGGGTACCCAAAATTCTGGCACGCTCATATTTTGTCATATATTTTGATGTTTTCCGAGTTCCTTCTTTCTGTTCCTCCTCCTTTTCCTCTGTCTCAATAGGTTCACCGGTAACATCATCATTGTTATTGTTTTCTACATCCTCCTCTGCACCTTCCTGTCCAAATACCAATCCACCAAAGTTCAAGTTAATTTATAGAAAACGGGGAAAAAAAAAAGCAAAAAAAAAAAAGGAAGCTTAATCATATGTTTTCAGAAAGCAAATCAAAGTAACAACTACATACTTCGATTTCAGGCTCCAGCGGCTCATCCTCATATCTGCGACAACAATTTTACGAACGATAATGAAATCCATTAACACACAAGCATAAATCATATGATGGCAGGGTATCCTTACAAAGACTTACAAAATCATAAATTAGCTACTAATCAACTTAACTGGCAAAGAAATTTCAGATTCTAAAATCATAGCATAGAGCTATAGTTAATCAAAGAAAAATTTCAACTTTCCATACCCAAAACGAAGACCAAAACTTTAAATATGTAAATTCAGTTATTTCATTACAGAACAGATAAATTAAAAAAACAAAAACAGTTGAAGAACTTGAAACCCTAACTCGTGTGATGTTTTACAAAGAAATTAGATTCAGAAAGAGAAAGCTAACCCCATATCTATATCATTATAGTCCTCGTCGGCCATTGTGGATTGTCGAGTTTCGTTGATCGTCGGTCGAGTTCTAGAATTTGTTCTGCTTCTGCTTCGGTTCCAAAACGCCTGCACAAAACTCAGAGCAAAATCAATTTACTGGGAGCCCTAGTGGGCCGATCCTGGGCCAGGGCCTGAGCCCTGTCATGGGCCTGGGCTTGTGGATTCACAGGTCCGTTTTGTGTCATTTAGATGGGATTAATATATTTGTCACTTTATCTAGCGAATTTATCTAGCAGCGACCTTTTTAATTTAAAATATTTTTTTTATAATTGTCCTTAAAAATTAATATATAAAGCTAAGGCATGTCCGTCGGGCAAAATAGCAGGGCTCTTGTTTTAATTATTTGTGTGGGTTTTGTTATTGATGATATAATAATTTTGATTTTTGTGTAATTGACAATTTTAATTTTGAAAATTGTTTTAGGAGTTCACATTTGATTAAATTAAATTGGATTAATAGAAAAATAGAGTCTGAGGTGATAAATTAGTAGGATTAAATACCAATACTCTTTACCATAAGATTATAAATTAATAGGATCAAATATCACTATTATTTACATTACAAATTTAAATAAATAGAAAGACACTTTTGCCTTTTTTTTTTTAAATATTGTTCAACTAATTAAGTCGTTAATAAAATGTAAAGAATAAATATACCATTAGAGAGAATTAGAAACTCAATACACAAATAATTCATCTTCTTCAACCATTCTCATTCAACTTTTCAATATTTTTCATCTTTCAAGTATACAAATGACATAGATAAAGCCTCTTTTTATAAACTTACAATCATAATTCTTAAAGTAATGATTCATAAATATAAGAGAAAGTGTATTATCAATTGTGAGATTATGAGTGGTAGTGGGGAGATTAATAATCATAAGTTTAAAGTTTAGAAGTTCTATGGAACATTTACATCAAATTAAATATTTTCAAAATATTTCCCCTTGAATTTTATCTGATGTCTCGCTAAAACCTTTTCTAATAAGACCACATTGGAAAAAAACTAGTGTACGAAAAAGAGTACATTGTTCACATGTAACTTAAGGACATGTTACATTACCTAATTAAGAACTTACTAAGAAAAACCTAATGATCGTGACAAAAACTTAGTGAAGGAAAATAGTTTAGTTTATGTAGGTTCCTTCAAACCGCTAATTGTAACATCTCAGATTCGGAGATGTTACCGTCAGGCGATAGATTCCACTATCACCCTCAACCTTTGTCTAAATGCTACCAATAAACTCATAACGCAATGCTGATTACCGGAAAACATACCAATATTTAACGCCAATTTTACTTAATATTTTGTTTAGTTTCTCGGGTTTGATGAACGTTTTGATGTGTTTTAGTTTATTTTGTTGGGAAGCGGCCGCGAGTTCGCAGCGGAAAATAAAAAATTATTATGTCGCATTCCCTTTGCCTAAGACCCATTTGTTTTTATTATTCTACAAGCATAGGCATGTTACTATATATTCTAAGCATAAAACTCATAAAACATGTAAAAAAACATAAACCTAAACATATTAACTATCATAAGAACTCTAATTAAAATAAAGAAAGAAAAAAACTTACTTGAACCGAAGACTCCTTCAGTCCTCCCTCCAATCTACAAGCTTTTCTCGAACTCAGCAAGCTCTTCCACGTTCCAAAGAATCACCCAAGTGTGTGGCCTCCAAAGATGCACACACCAAAGCCAAAACTCAACGGCAAGACTGCGCCTTGAGTGCACGGGTATATTGCCTTTGGTGCTAGCCTAGGCAAATACCCCAAAACTTTTAACTCGAGGTTCCTCTAGTCAATTAGACTTAAGGATCCTCAAAATCAGTGGCTTACTCTTAAACTTTAGAGTTTCTCACTTATATAAACCCAAGATATGAAAGGTTTTGGTGTAAAAATTTGTGAAGAATTCTTTGGGTTTATATAGTGCTCCAAAGACAACAAAATTAATTAAGAATCCGATGTGGGATAAAAGCTAATTTAATCTTAGCCATTGGATCTTAATTTAGTGGTTTAATGAGATTATAAAACCCTAATAAGAGTTTGGGCCGAATTGGAATTCAAAACAAATAAATAAATAAAATTATTATTCACGTTAATAATAATTTTTTTTATTCCAATTCCCAAAGTGCCCCTATCGTCATTCACCAATCCCTAAGCCACTATGGAACCTCATAAATGATATGTTCAATAATTAAACACATTGAACCATTTATGAACAATTCCTACAACAATCATATATGATGTTATATTTATACTGTGCACTGTTAACCATTGATTTTGACTTTGTTGTGTGTGACCTTTTGGGTTCCCCTCAAGTTGGACATGAAATGAATCGTGATAATTTAATCGAACATAAATTATCCTCCGATCAGATGGTCATTTGATTTCAATGACCAATGTTGACATCTAGCAACATGCCAAGACCCCCAAATGAGAAGGAAAGATATATATATATATATATATATATCACTGTATCCCCACCTATTGACCTAGGGTACGGAAAGTGTCTACCCATATGGTCAAAGGTATGATGTTGATAGTGTCATGAATCGTGCTAACCCAAGAATCTCACATGATTCTTCCGCTGTGGCCACAGTCTCAAGCACTGATCACATATATCAACCCGCGAACTGGAATACTACTCTTATAAGAAAATATTATCCGAGAGAGTGGCGATTCTCTGTTGTGTCTTTACAAACTTCATGTGTTTCAACAAATGACCCAATCATACCCTTATGACCGAATCTTTTGAACCGGGGAAGGAGAATGTCAAAGTTATTTGATCCACACATAAGATTGTAAATACCTCAAGTCTAAGGACTAGTCATATAATTGATACATGAAAGTTCTCACAGACACATGAGATAAACACTCCATATGAAAACTTTCGGTAGTCAGTTCGATGGACACGAGCAACTTATGCATCCATATGATACACCAAGCGGACGGATCTCCGCTAGTAGCCTATGAGATCGGCTACCCAACTTAAGGGCGAATCATATCATCATGCTAGTCTCTCGCTTTGTGAACGCCCAAATTATTCACAAAACTATGACTATGAACATTTAAGAGTAATAATTCTCATAAGGCATGGAAGCCATCGTCTTATTACTCCAAGGGCTTTCTTACAGTGTTGATGATTCATATAAGTTATGTAAGACACGTATAATAAAGATTGTCATTTTATTAATTAATGAAAATATTACAAATACATGTACATATAGCTCATCCACAAGTTGGGTATATGGCATATCCCTAACATATTTTGCAGATAAAATAATATTGGGACTCAATGGAATCATTTAGGACGAAATGTGGGTCAAATAAGGGCAAAAATTGGACTTGACATATTAATTTTGGGGATTGTAAACTTGAAATGGCGTTCTAACAAAGTACAGTTTCAGAAATTCCAATTTTGCGTAATTGTCGTATTTTGGGCATAATATTTTACTCCGATATCTGATTGAGCTGATTCAAGTTCCAGATTAAAGAAGACTCAAAGATATACAACTTTGAAGAAAAAATTAATTTCGAATTCTGAATATTTCATGACCAAAATTGATGAAACATCCGAAAGTGTGTTATGTGTAATTATTAAAGTCATTTTCAAATCAAAAAAAATAAATAAAAAAATAAAAATAGTCAAACTCCCACCAAACATGATAGCAATTAGTGGAGCAATTAATAATGGATTTGGTGGAGCAATTAGTAATGGATTTGGTGGAGCATTTAATAATGGATTTGGTGGAGGCAAAATTTTACATATAAATACCAAGCCATTTCATTTGTAAATTCATGTTTTCTTCTATGTAATTCATTAAGAATACTAAGAAGATTGTATCTTGCTTATTTATTTATAGCTTTCAGTATTTAATTTCAGTTTTTGCACTTTCTTTTCTTTACTTTTCAGTCTTTACTTTCAGCAATTTACTTTTACGCACATTAATTTTCTTTCTTTAATTTTCAGTTTTTACTTTTCAGTAATGAGAAGGTAACTCCCCCTTGCTGGGGTCAGAGGTGAATCTTTTATTACTAATATTTAGATCGATCTCCCTTAAATATAATATATAAACTAGTTAAAACCTGACTTAATGAGGATACCGCCTTATGGTCGGTTGGTAAATATTGAAATTGGTTTTAACCTGACTAAACTGGATACCGCCTGATTGGTTGGTTGATAATTTATTATTAATTTGACTTAATCTGGATACCGCCTAGATGGTTGGTTGGTAATTATCATGCAAAGTTAATATATTATATTAATGGATATATCTAAAATAGAAGTAATAAAAATAGATCATTTTACCTCAGCATTTTCTTTTATTGTACTTTTACTTTATTTACTTTTCATCAATTTACTTTCAGCATTTACTTTTCAGCAATTTACTTTCAGCATTTACTTTTCAGCATTTAATTTTTAGTATTTAATTTTCAGCATTTATTTTTCGTCATTTACTTTTCAGTATATTTAATTTCCAGCAATTTACTTTATGTCTTTTATTTTATTTAAGCTTTTACTACCCGTAAATATGTGTCGTAACTAAGTCAATTATCTAGGGTTGTAATGAAATCCAATATCAACGGTTTATAAGGGGTTAATTTACAGTTTGGTAATATAAAGGTTTATTTATTGAGCTTTAGTCTTAATGCTTCTTGTTAATTGATCATTAATAAAATTGATTCGGTAAACTTGAAATGAACTTGGAAAATGGATTTTAGGTTTACCTTAGACTCAGTAGCCCACGATCTTCCTTGAGGATAGATAACCATTTAATAGATTTCCTTACAGGATAAGAATATACATGTCGGGCGGAGGTAGCCGTAATTAGAACTTAATCTTAATGAATTCAGATAACTTGGTTAACATAAGAATATAATTAATTGGGTTACACTGGGTATTTGCATCTGACCATCGGAAAAGGCTTTTACATAATTTCGTGTTCCAGGTTAATAAAACAATATATTACATAAACGTAAAATAACCACTTCAACTTTTAAAAGATGACTATGTACATAATTTCTCACAACATAACTACAACTATACTATACTCAGGATACTCAACTCAATGGAATCATGACACCATAATGACTATAAAACAATACTATAAAAAAGTATCCTGCTCCACGAGCTTGTCCTCATGAAATCTTGCAAAACAAATCTAGTGTGATGGGGGATATACTATTTTTGAATACTCTGTGAGCGGGTAAAATTAAAATAAATTTAATAAAATCAGTAAATCATTCAATAATATCATCTATAAAAAAATCATATTATATTAAAACTAGTTAAAGCTTTTTCTAATTTCTGAAAACTTTATCTTTTTGTCTGAAAATATTTATATGAAAATTTCATCAGAATTTTCGAAAATCTTTTAACTGAAAAACAGACTAAAATATTTGAAATCAAATATCATAGAAAATTTGAAAACACATGAATCAGAAAATTAATCTATTTCCTGGTCCAAGCATCAGTCATCCTGACAGGAATATATTTCAAAACTCCATAATACAGTACTCATGATTCAGAAATCTAGAATACAAAACTTCAAATATAGAACTCCATACACATTATCCCTCCATAACATAACTTCAGTCTCCTTATCCCTATATAACAGAATATCAGACAAAAATCTGGATAATATATAACATCAGGAAAACATTAATCATCAATAAAATTCATAAATATCTAAATATGCTCATTTACATCAAATCATAATTAGGGGTATGTCAATCCAACCCGACCAGCGGTTTACCGCAACCCATCGGGTTTGGTGTAGGTTGGGTTGGGTTAGAAAATTAACTCAACCTATTTAGGTTGAAAATTCTCAACCCGCACGGGTTGCAGGTTGGGCCGGGTTGAAATTTTTTAAACCCTATCTAATTTGCAAACCCGCATATATTTTTAAATATTTTCTTTATTTCTTTTAACATATTTAACCCTAACAATAATATTATAAAAGAAACAAAATAAAATCCTATGATCTTGGTCAAGTTGTTGATGTAATTTTATATTTATATTTGTAATTTAATTTTGTATTTAGATTATGAACTTAGTGAAATTGATTACATTAATGATACCTTATTAATTGCTTATGTTGTTGTCTTTATAACATTTAAGAGTCTTGTTCGATCTCAGAGGGAGTGAGGGTAGTATTAAGGTCTTCCACACTGGGTGCCCCCGAACCCGAGGAAAGCTCTTCAGCAGGGGGATTCGAGGGTCTAGCATGTTTTAAAGAGGAAGATTTGCTGTCAGACATTCCTGACATTCGAAGAAATGGAAAAGAAGAGGGGAATCAGTCTATAACTAAAAACTACTCAGAGCCGCCGTCTCAACTAAGCGGGTGGGTTCTAAGTGCCCTAAGAAAAAACCAACAAGCTATAAATCTTTCCCTAGCAACATCCAAAAATAACGACAAATTCACAACACACAACTACGAAGAGGTCGTTCAAAAGGCTTACTTGTTCTTTTCGGAAAGGTTAAAAGGTTGTACAGTGCGATTTGCCCGATCCTTATGTTCACAGGTCACAGCGGAGAGAGAGAAAGAGAACTCGCGGTTGAAAGAAACTTCGAAAGCACTGAGTCGAACGAGTCGCAGTTGGAGCAGAGAAAAGTTTACGAGTAGGAAAGAGAATTTACCAAAAAGAGTGTACAGTGGAAGCCTCGTCTTCTTATAGTCATAATCAGAGCGTTCATGGCCGCTGGATCGAAATAAAGAAACCCATATGAACGCCAAGTGTCAAACCGCAAAGGAGGTCTACCAAAATTAAACAGACGGGTGAGATCAGCGCACTGTGAAAACGCCTCTACACGGTCGATTCGTTTCCTTCCTGGCGGGAACCCGATGGATGTTCGACAAGTGTCGAAACTAGAAAAACCCTAAAGATGATTTGATGGGCATTTAAACAGACATGACTGTTGCGCGTCTCAAGAAAAGGCGCTGGGAAAAAGGCGACGGAACACTTTAGAACCGGGTCGACCTCCACCAGAATAAATCGGCACACCCGGCACCAACTTGCATACTCGTTGGAACCGAGAACTAGGGGACAAATTTTGATGGTGTTTTCAGGCACTATGTTATTTAAGCAGCACGACAGGGGTAAAAAAGGTAATTCACTTCTCAGTCAAAATCATTAAATGCCGACCCGACCACTAAGAGCCAAACAGTAAGAGGCCGAGCACTTGATGATATGGAACCGACCACTTTTGTTCAGATAAACCGAGCACTTTCAGGTCGACAGCAGCATTCTCAGTACAAAGAACTACCAAGACCGACCTCATGAAAACAGACCATGGGGCGAGATATGCCCAAGAAGATGACACTCTATTCTTGCGGATAAAGATAAACAAAGTTATCATACTTTCACAAGGAAAAGTAATGAGTCATGATCCAAAAAGGAATAAGAAAAGTGAAAGCAATATTAGACTAGGAATCCTTACAATAGGAGAACACTGATTCGACCAGGAATTCTTATACAAATAGGAGTCTGATTTCTGTACTATTATAAATAGGAGGGCAGATGACGTGTAATGGTATCAGAATCATCAAGCTCTGACTTGTAAACACAAAAAGAGACCCAAAAAGAGCGTTTGAGTAATAAAAGTATCATCTTGTTTGTGTCCGTGGACGTAGGTCGGACCCAAATCCACCGAACCACGTTAAATCTCCTTGTTGATTGGTGTGTTTATCTGTTTTCTTGCTAAATTTGCTTTTGGTCCCCCATATCCAAACAAATTCACTATTGAAGGAGGATTACCTCGGAAGTGATATTCCTATATTACCCTGAGACCAAAATCCACCGTCAACAAACCCGAAAGGGGTGATTTGACGGTGAGATTTCTAACAATTTCAAAAAAGAAAATGTTGGAGAAATAGTCTTTTCAGGAAAAGCAAGTTATTTCACAATTTTAGTTCGTGTCTTCCCTGAAATTATATCATTTCACATTTGATTTATCATGCTTTAGACGTTTACAGATTTATTATCCTTCAAAGACATCAACTTATAATAAAGTATTATCTACAAGTGATTTTTATCATTTTCTCAATATCAATAAGTTTATCTCATAATTGTTCAACAATGCATTGTACAATAATCGTTTGAACTAGCTTTATGTTCTAAATAATTTACATAAAAATTGAGGTGAGACCAAGTGATCTATACTGTTATCATAAATTATATAATTAATCATATGCAACTTTCCTTCCTCTCATGGTATGAAGGTAAAATAATTATTTATGGTGAGTAGGGATGGAAATGGGGAGTGGAGAGGATCGACATCCTCGTACCCGTTTCCGATAGTCTTTAAATGTCACCGTCCCCTCGTAATTGTTTAAGGGGAGGGGATGTGAATTCCCGAATAATAAAAGGGATCCCCGAACTCCGAATAATACACAAATTTCTTAAAATAAATTGAAGTCAATGAAAAATATATTAGTTGAACTATTACTTTATCCATAAATCAAGCATAAAAATTCAAAAAATTGATAATATCTATTACTCAAATCACAATTAATATAGAATATAGAATATTGAAATTCATATATTCTATCTTTTTATTTAGTCCGTAACTTAATAAAATGATGGTACATCGTTAAAAATTGATTATATATATAATTATTTCATTTAAGCCCTTATACTATATATTTTTATAAATATTAAGATATATTTTATTTATATCTATATAAAATTGTAAATAGAAATTTGAACATATTTATTAAAAAATTAAAAATAATTAAATAAAAATTTAAATGTGTAACGGAGATAAGATGTGGATTTTGTCTAATCATTCTCTCTTTCCCGAATAAGAAATGAGTATTAAAATTTCCTCATCCTTATCCCTTGCGTTAATTTTTTCAATTTTTCGGGATCAAGTCCCTCTGTCATCCCTAATAGTGAGTCATAACAAATGAAAATTTTAAAGTCATTATATATATATATATATATATATATATATATATATATTATATATATATATATATATTAATCTAATACATAAAATTATAATTTTAACTTCTAATTTCAACTCTAAAAATTTATACCACTTCTGGTACTCTAAAAATTTATACCACTTATAGAGTTATGACTGAACATGAAGAGATGAATCTTCCAGATCTTGAAGGTAGGCCTTCAAGAAGAAAACAAACCAAGAAGAAAGATTTGCAAAAGGATGGGGATAAAATAGTGGTTGAGTACAATATATACGGAGTTCCTATTGGACAAGGAAGAAATGAGCTGAGAAATTACATAGGAGTTATCGTTCGGGAAACAATTTCGATTACATATGATGATTGGAGGCGTGTGCCCTTAGAGGAAGGAGTTCCTATGGCAACATTTTCAGGTTGATATTTTCTTACAATGACAACTATATTTTTAAATATTTATAGTGCTAATATTTTCTTATTTGTGTATAGAAAAAATTTGCTTTGAGTTTAAAGATGAAAGGACAAGTGCTAAAGTTGATGGGAGTTTCTTTAAGGAACTTCAGGAGTGAGTTGGCAAATGAATTTATCATACCTAACAAGAATGACATGAAATCACTTAGGTCACCTCCAATTGAGTATCCAAGCATAAAAGATGGCGATTGGAAGTTGTTTGTAAATAAAGTTTTGTCAGCAGAATTTCAGGTGCGTTTAAAGTTGATTGTGTGTATATGATTAAGTATTTATTAAAATATTTTTATCTTTGTGTAGGTAAAAAGTCAACAAGCCAAAGAGAAGAGGGCGAAAAATACCTACAATCATCACTTGGGAAGCACGGGATACAGTGGCATGTTATATAGACATGTATGTATTTTTATTTTTACATTATTATTTATTATTTTCTAGAATCATAACTGATTTACAACCTGGCACAGAAATTGAAAACTGGAACATCCGAAAATGAAATTGATCGGAGTGATTCTTGGATAATGGCAAGAAAAGATAAGGATGGCAATCTACAACCTGCAGTGGCTGCGATAGAGATGAAAATAGTAAATGAACCATAACTCTTAATAGCTGATATAGAAGCATGTTTAATTTCTTACTTGTATTTTTCTGTTTTTTTAGAGTGATCTTAAGAGCCAAGTTGAAGAAGGTTCTTTTCATTCTCAAGGCCCGAAAGATATTTTGACTGAGGCTATTCAGAAGCAACCTAATGGATCTAGAGTGCAAGGAATAGGTCAATTTATCACTCCATCCATGTACTTTCAAATTCCTGAATCTTCAGAGTTTGCAATGGAAAGGAAGAAGTATCAGGAGAGCTTTCAATTTATGACAGCGCAACTTGAGTATATGAATGCAAGGCTGAACGCCTACAGCAACACTGAAGTAGGTAGTTCTAACTTTCCCAAGGCAAAATCTTCAAGTGGCGCTTGCTTAGAGCTTGAACGTTCCCCGAGCATACTTGGAAAAAGAAAGGTTAATACATTTGGCGTCTTTTTTAATATCTTCATATATATGTATTATTAAAACCTAATAATGAATTAATCCTACAGGTTCAGTTAGTTGTGGGTAAAACTTCACAAAGTCTGTGAAGAGCAAAATATTGGAGGATCCTATTAAAGTTGGTGTGCCAAATGATGATCAAAAAGAACAAAACATTGAAGCAACTTCAAGAATAACTCCAACGAAACCTAAATTGACTCCAAGAAGATCTCCGAGGTTAACTCCTGCAGTAAAGGAACCAAAAAATGAAGTAGTTGTGAAAAAACAAATTGCAAGAAAGCTGGTTCTTAAAAAGAACACGAGGGCAGCTGCACAAACAAGAAAACAAGATAAGAGTCCATACATGCAAATATTTTTTATGCTTGTTAAGAGCTGTTTTCCGAATTTGATAAAGATTGATTATGACATACCAATTTTTGGTATTACTTGGAAGTCATACTTAGACAAAGCAATTTGCGAAGAAATCATGGATTTTAAGGAGGTCTCAAACTGTGCTATTAACATATGGATCAAGTATGTTTTCTTTTACCTCTTTCTTCATTTGTTCTAAATGTTTTATAAATATTTACTTTGTTTTTATGTTTATCTTGTCTTAGGCACTTATACGATGAGATGGATAAAACTGAAACTGCCAAACCAGTTCAGTTTGGAAATTTTGAGATGATACGTCCATCAAAGGTTGCTTTGAAAGAAGGACCTCAATACATTTCAAAACTGTTAGGTATGATAGAGTTGGGGCAAATCATATTGATCCCATACAACCCAAGGTAATAATTTTTTAATTTTTTTAGTATTCAATTTCAAGTTATGTAATCCAGATTTTTATTACCCTTTCTTTCTTATTTAGCTTTCACTGGGTGCTTCTTGCAATTGACATAGTACGACGCACGATATATTATCTGGATCCTAAGGGGAATAATCCTACTGATGAGTTGATGCAAATTGTTAATCAGTTAAGTTATAGTTGTTTTCTCTTTATTTTAACATTGAGTTTATTGTTGCATTATTTATATGATATCCAATTATAATTTTTTGTAGGGGAATTAGAGTGTATCAATCTTTACATTCTAATAATAAGAGCGGTAGTGTGACTTGGGTATCTGTGAAGGTACAAAGTTATGATATATATATATATTTTTGTGATATGCAACAATGAGAATATTTAGAATATGTCTAAATGAACTAATATTGATATGATAATTCTTTTTTATAGTGTCCAATGCAGCCTGGAAGTTTTGAATGCGGTTATTATGTGATGAAATACATGCAGCAAATTGTAACAAATGTGAACATTCTAAAAGACAGTGTAAGTTAACAATAGTTAAGTTTTATCACTAGTCAATTAAGATATCTTTTCAATTAAGATATCTTACTGTTTAAAATTCTAACTTATAAATATTTTAAAGTTCAAGGGGATTAATGAGTACACTCTGGAAGATATAACGCAACTCCGTGATGATTGGGCAATATATGTTGCACATATAATGACACAGTATAATGAAGAGGTAATTACAAGGACATGTTTTACAGAGGTGATTATTACTTCCTATTTTTTCACTTTAATTCATGACATATTGGGAAATCTTCTATTCTTGCAGAATACAAATGACAATGACAATTGTTCGTTGAGTTAATGAAGTAGTATGGTATTTCTCTTTTCTGTAAATTAATACATTCTTGTTTCTACTTTTAGCTTAGAATTTTTTCCCCAGATTTTTTACTTCAGTGAAAGCAATATGAATCATATCTTTTTTTCAGTTTTATGCCCTGATGGGTTTAATTTGGTGGGTTAATTTGTTTTATTTGTGAGTTTTGCTAGTGGGTAAGATTGCTTTGAGACTTGAAAGTTAAAACAATCATGATGTAAAATATTCTATTAACAGTGTCTCGATGTTCTCTATGTCAGACATGAACTTGGAGATAGTTTTTTACCTGATGAAGTTTTGCCATGTTCTGATTGATACTTGTTGAAACCTTTGGGGGATATGGCACCTGTCATCTGATGTGCTTTGAGGTGCAGCATGAATGCTATGGAAACAGTATTTGATATATTGAGATCTAACATGTTTATCTCATCTATTTTTATGGCAATTACCTGGAATGTTACATTCTAGTACATTTTGAGCTTTGAACTTTTAGTTTCCAGGAATTCCATAATGAACAACTATCTTGTCATCTTGATTTGCTTCCTGCATTTGGAAACAGTATTAGATCATGTCATCTGATAAACTTCATCTGGTTCATGAGATCCTTTTATTTCAGTTTTATGTCCGTCTATATATATATATATGTGTGTGTGTGTGTGTGTGTGTGTGTGTGATTGATTTGTTTGTTTTGGTGATTATGTAGCGGTATGAAAGATACAACTTGTTATTATGGATGCCATTTGGTTTTTTATATGCATGCTCTTAGGTTGTTGGTATGGTTATTGTCAATAAGTGCTTTATGTGACAAAATTAGATTAGGGTTATATTTTGTATTTTTATTTGGATGTATTTAATGTTTTTATTTATGAAGATATCGATTTTTTTTGGAAGTCCATCTAATTCTTAACATTTGGTTTATAATTTCAGATTTTGTGCCAGATATCATATTGTTGGGGGATTGTTGCAGGCTTCTCAACAAGTATCATGAATTTTGGTGGGGGCATGACATTTTGATGAGACTTTAAGAGTAGTTTTTGAAATATATATATGTTAATTTAAAGATTGTCTATGGAGTTTTTGTATTCATCATGTGATACTGTTGAATTGATTAATACGATTAATCTATTATATTGCGAATTTTATATAAATGTAATTTTTTAGTTTTTTATTTCATTGAGTTGGTATATATATAATATATATTTTATGATTAATTTAATTACAAAAAATAAGAAATATAATTGTGAAATAATACGATTTTTAAATTTTAAAGGATATTGACGGATATTGATAATATAGTAACAATAATTACTGACACTAAAAATCAAATATATGCGATATACTGATACTGCAGTAACAAAATTTACTGACACTATAGTATCACTAAATATTGATGATATACTGTCAATAATTTACTGACACTCAAATAGTGTGAGAGATTACTGATACCATAGTGTCAATAATTTTCTGATACTACAGTATTAACGTTTACTGACACTAAGAATCACTGACACTAGAAACTAGTGTCAGTGATTTCTGACTGCGGCAACACTGACATATTTATATAGTGTCAGTAAAACCCTTTACTGACACTAATTTAGTATCAGTAAAAGCCTTTTTTCTTGTAGTGGGTGGTATAATTTACACATAATGATTTCTTACAACCAAAAACTAAGATTTGCAACCATTATAATTTTGATAAATTATTTATTCATGGTTACATCCATCATTATTTTCATTACAGATTTTAAGTACAAGATTTCTATGTATTAAATTTTATGTAATAGTTGTTTTTAGGAAATAACCTCCGATCACATTTATATAAATTAAATCAAATACAATTTTAATCCTCAAATCTAACAACATAAATTAACCAAGTTTAAAAATAAAAATTAGTAGAATGCATCCAATAGAGTAGAAAAATTTATTGGTCCTCGTCGGGTGCTTAAATATTATTTGAGCAGCAGTAGTGGATTAAAATATGCAACAATTATTATAAAAAAAAAAAAGAAAAAAAAAGGTCATGATCTCGGAAGAGATATAACAGTTCATAAAAAAAAGTATTATCTATTTTAATTATCGTACCAGATGCAACCTCTCGTTTTTTAAATTTCGTAAGAAATCTGCATTTAATTAATTGAATAAGCATAGCAATTAATGTGACAAATAATGTTGCATTTCATGAATCAGAGTCAACGAATTCACCAGTGGTTTCAAATACAAAGAATCATTTGTTTTCCATACGCTTAATCAATGTCTAGTTTGAGCATGAGATCTGTTCACGATTGTTTTTCATTCTAAGGGTGATATTGAAAATTTACTTTAATTGTGAATTTATTTGGTTGTGGAAATCTCACAAACATAATAAAAGACAAACAACCACATAAATAAGGATTTGCGTCGTTTGGTTGAGAGTGACTACAAACTACGTTCATGAAAGGAAATGAAATGCTTTTATTAGGCGTGGGGTAAATACCGACCCGAACACCTAACAAAGGATTTACACAAGATTTACAACAAATAACCCCTCATGTTCACATGTTGGAATGCCAACTCTACGTAGCCACATGTTGGAATTTCGGAAAAAAACTTATCTCAAGGAAAAAACATAAACCCTAGAAACAACCTCACCTTTTAAAAAAATAAATAAAGAGATCTTGCAGCAGAAGTTTTTTGAACTAAATACCATCTTTTACCTATTAACTTTTTACAAGGAAATTATTATTTTTCAAGTGATAAATTACGTAAATATCGTTTATTACGAAAATTTTAAAATCATTTCATTTTCCACATAAAGTGAACAATTTTTGTGATAAACGAAACTTTGGAAAAATAATAATTTACTTTTTTTCAGATTTGAACATCGAATTTTATAGGATTAGAAGAAAACTTACCCGTTAGTTAGTAATAAAACAAATTCTGCATATTTTCTATAGATTAAATCCCATGAAAAATACTTAAATACATGCAAATTAATGTAAAATTATTTACGAGGTACCAGTTGTATACAAACCTAGCAAGCAACTTCACGAGACAAGTGGACAACCAACTCAGAAATATTAAAAATTAAAATTGGCTTTTGAAAATTCAATAAAAAAAAAAAAAAGGATCCGTACGTACCTGGGCAGAAATTACTTAGACCCAAATTTAATCTCCTTAATAAATTTTAATTAATTAATTAAAGTAATATAAATTCTCTGTCATTTCCAATTTCTCCCCCATCATCCAGCTACATCACCACTACCCCTTCCATTTTTTAAAACTCAAATCTGAGTATCACCCACATGATTAACTTGCTCTTAAACCTATTCTGAATCAACCCTTTTCTTCAAATTTCATTCATAAATTCACACATACTTCCATTACAAGAAACAAAACCCTAGCCATGGCTGGTCCTAAGTCTTCAAATTTTTCTGTAAAGAAAACAAACCTATACTCACTAACCCTAATTCTTTTTCTGTGTACACTCTCTTATCTGTTCGGTCTCTGGCAATACGGGCCCCACACCTCCCTCACCACCATCACCACAACCACCGCCATAACCGGTACCGCTTGCTCAACGACAACAACCCCAAAAACCCTAGATTTCACAACCCACCACGTGGCAGAAACCCAATTTGCCACATCAGATAATGAAATAATAAAACCCTACTACTACCCTTTATGTAATATCAGTTACAGCGAGTACACTCCATGTGAGGACGCGGAAAGATCGTTGAAATTTAAGAGGCGAAGGTTGATATACAGAGAGAGGCATTGCCCTGCGAAGGGTGAGTTGCTGAAGTGCCGTGTGCCGGCGCCGTACGGGTACAAGAACCCGTTTGCGTGGCCGGGGAGTAGGGATCTGGTGTGGTATGCTAATGTGCCGCACAAGGAGCTGACAGTGGAGAAGGCGGTGCAGAATTGGATCAGATTTGAAGGTGATCGGTTTAGATTCCCTGGTGGAGGTACCATGTTCCCTAATGGTGCTGATGCGTATATTGATGATATTGGGAGGCTGATTGATCTCAATGACGGCTCTATACGTACCGCCATTGATACTGGTTGTGGGGTAGGTTCATTTCTTCTCTGTTATAATTTATTTATTTGATTTGTAAAGATTTAAAATAAACAAATGATGACTAATTTGGCAATTTTTGGATAAATTTGGACGTGAATTAAAGGGTTGCGTTATATGAGGGATATGCATGTAAATCCAGAATCAGAATTAGGATTTGAGTTCGTGATCAACGTTTGATAGGTGAGATGAGGTTCACATTAGGATTGACAAAAAAATATCTAATCTCAATTGTATCTTTGGGATGATTGAAAAATCTTGGTGGATAAAATTTTAATTGAATTTTGGATAATTTTTCATCCTAAATTTTAATTTAAAAAGTTTCAAATTTAAATTAGCATTCAAAACTAGGGGTGGGCGCGGTTCGATTTGGTTCGGTTTTTGCTAAAAACCGAACCAAACCATATTTTACGGTCCGATTTTTTTACCTTTCAAACCAAACCATTAAATAACGGTTTGGTTCGGATTGAAAATTTGTTAAACCAGCGATTTACGGATTGGTTCGGTTCGGTTTACAGATTATTCTACTTAAAAAAAAAATTCATCCACTTAAGTGAAGACAAAAAAAAACTAGTCTAGCGAACAAATAGTATGAAGTGCTACGGTGTAAGTTGTGACTCCAGAGAACACATGCACTCAATAGATGATTGAAAAATGAGGCACAATTAATTCCTGTATTTTTTAAAAATTACCTCGAATAATGATGCCACCATCATTTTAATTAAGAGACAAATTCAACAGCTTACTTTCAAGAATAAACCATAAAACAAAAAATTTAATAATAAAATTATTAACAAATAAATTTAAAAATAAAAGTATTAACAAAAAAAATATATTAACAAAAAAATTAAGAATAAAAGTATTAACATACTAATTAAAAGAAAACATAAAGAAAAATAAAAATAAAAATGCAAATCTTTTTATAAAAATATATAATTTTTTAATTATAACGGTTCGGTTCGGTTTAACAGGTGCGGTTCGGTTTAGCATCTGAATTGAACCGTAAACCGTATGGGGTGGGCCAATCCGAACCGCAAACCGAACCGTTAGAAAAAAAACCGTAAATTTGGTCCGGTTTGGTTCGGTTTACGGTTTGGTTCGGTTCGGTCGGTTTTTTTTACCCACCCCTATTCAAAACCCTTCAGTTTAAGATACGGAGCGATTTACTCGTTTCAAATCATAATCTGAACCGGATGAAATGAGATTTGATAGTTCTAGATGTCCTGATTGGCGATTACAATTCCTTAAGTAAATACTGACAGAGCACTTAATCCTAATCCGTAATTCGAGACAGCCGAGTCAACAAAATTAGTATATAGTCTCATACAACGTTTAATAAAAAAAAGCACGTCTAGAAAAAGGTGCTAATTAGATTTTTGCAATCAATTCCAGGCATTTAAAAGTTATATAATGGGATCTCGTTAATTTGACGTGCATTACACGTTCGGGGTATCTAATATCAATGCACATTGTAAATGTAACTAAGAAAAATTACGTTTCCTTGTAATTAATTTTAAACTAACTTGAATTGTGTTCAAGTGTCAAAATTATTTGATTAATAATAATAAATTTATCTAGGTGGCAAGTTGGGGAGCGTATCTTCTGTCACGAAACATCATAACAATGTCATTTGCACCAAGGGACACACATGAAGCTCAAGTTCAATTCGCTTTAGAGCGTGGGGTTCCTGCTTTGATTGGAGTCATTGCCTCTAAGAGGCTCCCTTATCCCTCTAGAGCTTTTGATATGGCTCATTGTTCTCGCTGCCTCATTCCTTGGAATCAATTTGGTACATATTATTATCAATCACTTGTAACTTTTACGATGTTTAATTAATATGATTCATTCTGTTATATATTATTAGGGAAATTATCGATTTTCCTAATGGCGAAAATTCGAAATTATTATAATATTTTTTTATTTGATGTTGTAAAACGTACTGTATAATTTTCCATTCAAAGATGTAAAAATTATCAATTTTTTATCTAAAGTAAAATAATGGTGTAATAATTTCAGACTATCTCGATTTTTATAATGTAAACTAGATAATTCTCCTTAATATATTGTGTCTATCGTTCTCACTTGTTATATATTATAGGTGGGATTTATTTGATTGAAGTTGATCGAGTGCTACGACCTGGAGGGTACTGGATTTTATCTGGCCCTCCAATCAATTGGAAGAAGCATGCGAGAGGCTGGCAAAGAACAAGGGAGGATTTGAATAATGAACAAACTGCTATTGAAAATGTAGCTAAGAGCCTTTGCTGGGAAAAAGTAAAGATAAAAGATGATATTGCTATATGGAAAAAGCCTATTAATCATATGAACTGTAAATCAAAACGGAAACTCACTCAGAATCCACCTTTCTGCCCAGTTCAGGATCCTGACAAAGCCTGGTTCGTGCCTTTTTAAACCAAAATTTAACGTGCATTGGTTGTTAAGTTATAATTCTTTATATATTAGATAAAATTATTCATGTTTGATTCGTAAACCAACTCTTTGATTGATCAAAGACGATGCTTAAGAAAAGTTTGACTTTTGAACTATCAAAATATTTTGAGCAAATTGGTTGTACTGTTAAATGATTTTGAATTCAAATTTCAGGTACACAGAATTGGAAACTTGTTTGACACGTTTGCCTGAAGTGTCAAATAATCAAGAGACTGCTGGTGGGGAATTGGAGAAATGGCCTAAGAGACTAAATGCAATCCCACCAAGGATTAGTAAAGGAAGTGTGAAAGAGATCACTCCTGAGATTTTCAAACAAAATTCTGAGCTATGGAAGAAGAGACTGGCTTATTACAAAACAGTGAACCATCAGTTAGACCAAACGGGACGGTATCGTAACATCCTAGACATGAATGCTCACCTGGGAGGCTTTGCTGCTGCTCTTATTGATTACCCAGTTTGGGTCATGAATGTGGTTCCTGTTGAGGCTAAAATCAACACTCTTGGAGTCATATACGAAAGAGGACTAATCGGAACATATCACAATTGGTAAACTTAATACCTCTGTGTGATTCACAGTTAAATTTAAGATCAATTGTCTAATATTATGTACATGTTATGGTGCAGGTGTGAGGCAATGTCAACTTATCCTAGAACTTATGACCTTATTCTTGCTGATTCTGTATTTAGTCTCTACAAAGACCGGTAACTATACGTACAACCTTACCGCGGTTTTTTTCACATAAAGACTGTTTTCAGGATTTGAACTTCTGACGAAGCGAATAGTGCTCGTTTTTTCTACTTAGTAAGTATTTAATTTAATGTGAGCAATATTTGTGTTACAGATGTGAAATGGAAGATATTTTGATAGAAATGGATCGGATTTTGAGACCTGAAGGAAGTGTGATCTTCAGAGATGATGTAGATGAATTGGTGAAAGTGAAGAGGATCATTGATGCATTGAAATGGCAAAGTCAAATTGTTGATCATGAAGATGGACCTCTGGAGAGGGAAAAGCTTCTATTTGCTGTTAAATTATATGGAACTGCTCACCCTGAAGAAACTGCCTCTAAATCTTTATAATAAAAAACTTTCTTTTTCTTTCTTTCCTTTTTCCCCTTCTGTTTTCAATTCATTCTTTCAGTGATAATTAGTTCATTGCAATCAAATTAAATGCAAGACTCCATATTTTTTAAGTAATTTTTTTGTCTCACATTTGGTAACAAATCACTAAAAATATTCAAAATATATACTCATAAATTCTACAATATCCCCACAACAAATTTATGTACCACCTAATCTTCAAATGCAGCACACTAACTATGAGTATCGAAATTTCAGTTAGTTGATGAATCATGCAAAATCTCACCACTTAACATCTATAAATTAACATTAATCCAAAGAAACTAAACACATCATAATTAAAAGAAAGCAAAAATTAATCATCAACTAGTCAAAATGGCAGCAGCAACCAAGTGTCTGGTTTCTCATAGCAGTACCAAAGCAGCATTGCTTATCTTGCTGATTGCATTAGCAGTGGAAACCCAAATGGGTAATGCACAGCAGACCTGCACATCTGAAATGGTAAACCTCAATGCCTGTGCCCCGTTTGTGGTGCCTGGCGCCGCTGCCACCACTCCTTCCGGTGACTGCTGCACTGCACTACAATCAGTTGATCGTGACTGCTTGTGCAACTCCGTTAGGATCGCGGCTCGCCTTCCTACTCAATGCAATCTCCCCGCTCTCACTTGCACTCCCTGATCACAAGTACATACTTTGTTACTCTAATTAGTGTAAAGTTTTAATTTGTCACTCTTGATTTTCATTTTTAGAAGAAATAATAACATTCCCTTTTCTTGTTAATTTTAATATATGCAGTGATGCGTGGAGCACAAGCTAGAGTTGTCAGCAAATAATGGGAGGGTTTTTTTTTTTGTTTCCTTTAAATGTTGTCTTTTATATATGTGTTCTGATGTTTGATCGAGCAATCAACTAAATCAGAAAGATGAATAATAATAACAATAATGTTTCTTCCTTTTGAATTAGGGAACCATAACTTTGAGCAGTTTCTGATATATATTTGCGTTTATATCACAACATTTATTTGCTGTTAACGATAGGTATTAAAAGTTAAAATATTTATTCTCCTTGGATTACAATTCCAAATCAAACAAAAGTATTTTTCATTAATTATGGTTAATTGTATGGATCATTTGATTATTTTTGTGTTTAATTATTATCTCATTAAGTTCAATAAAATATATATGTATATTATTGTTTCAGTCCAAATCAACGTAAGTCTTCTCCGATCTCACGAAACTTACGACAATATCATTCGCTCTTTTTTTCACTCTTACTTGGAGATCTATATTGTATATGTCCAACATTAGTAATATTTCTCTTATCTTCTTATTAATTGATACTATATCCATTTTCTTCCAATTTTTATTTTTATTTTTATTTTTAACGTCCTCTCTCTTAATCTTAATCTACCTATACTTTCTTGATCTTTCTAAACATTCTCATCACACCTACCTTCTAATCACAAAACAAAGAGTTGTGCTACTCTGCCCGAACAGACAAACTTGCATTTCATAGTAAAATGTTAGTCTTGTAAAATATGTGTATTATTTTGTTTCATTTTTATCTAGGAATTTGTAGTCACCGGTTTTACATTAAGGCCAGTGGCGGAGCCAAGAATTCAATACAGGAGGGGTTAAGTTAAAAAGTTCAACAAAAAACAAGTATCAAAATTTTGAATTTCATTAATATATTTTCATTCAATACATTTATATTGTTCTTGACGAGTTTTCATATGTTGAAAACGTTGAATGATGACCTCATTATCAATACTACAAAAAATATCATTTTCTATGTATACAACTAAACTATCATTCAATCATTGATCTCTCATCCGATTTCTCAATCGATTTTTCACAAAATGCATAGTCGAAAATTCCAATATGCTGCTCGATATTCATTTTGAGTTTTGTCTGAATGTCTTGAGAAAGCTATTTTAATATGCTGCTTCTGATTCATCAACGCTTCACAGTTATGTCTAGTTTTGTTATGAGCACTATTCATATCTCCCTCATGTTCAATAAAATTTTCTTTCTTCTTCCAATTCTTAAATCATTTACCAACAAATATATCACCACCACTTTGTTTACCATTCTCTTCTTTAAAAAGATAACAAAAAAGACAAAATGCAGCATCTTTTTTCTACCCTATATTCCAACCATGATCCAAAATTTTCAAATCAGAGTTAAGACAAACCGCTGTTTTTGATTTTCAAAATTTGATAATTTAAAGTTGTGGTTTTTAGGTTGAACTGTACCTTTTTCTTTGGAGAATAATTTCAAAATTTGATAATTTCAAAATTTAATAATTTAATTTTCTTTGGAGAAGGTTAACAATGTTGATTTTCTTTTAAAATATTACTCCATTACTATATCAAATAAACAAAATAATAATTTAGTTTCTTGTAAAAAAATTTATTGAAAAAACCTAAAGGAATCAACAAATCATTATTAGGTTTCAAAATTAATATCATATTGTTCAATTTTTTCAAAAAAAACAAATTTGACTATGTTAAATTAATAAAAAAAAATGACTATGTTAAATTACAACAAATATACTTGGCTGCAAAAAGGGTAAATGTAAGTCTAGCATCCTCACCATCAAGCTAAATTAATAAAAGATTCACTATGTTAAATTAATAACAAATTAACTACGTCAAAGTAATCTGTAACTGTAAAACTAAATAGCTAATAATGAGCATAGAAAAAAATTGAACAATACGATATGTCGATAATATTAATTTCCAAACCCATTTTTATTTTGCATAAATTTAATATAGAGAATATTATCCTGAATTGTTGGAATAAAAGTATAATCGCCCCTGGACCCTCCTTTGCTTTGTGCAGTTGCTCACTCACCTTTGAATTTCGTTGTTGATGACTTATATCTTTTGTATTTGTTTCTTAAGAAGTTTCAGAATTTATGAGAAAATGGGAACAAAAAATAAGGATTTAATATAATTTTTTTTTTTTTTTAAAAAAATTTTAATTTAGAAAATTTTGTTGGGCCCAGCAAGGGCTGCAGCCCCTACTAGGCCCAACGTGGAGCCGCCCCTGATTAAGGCTAAGGTAGAGAGATCAGACCGGTCCCATAATTCTTTCTGTTTCTCAAGTAGTTTTAGGTGTGAATATATATCTTTAGTGGTTACGGGAAACACATAGTACATATATTGTTTTATGTTGTTAAGTTTATCATAATTAAACTTGAATCTTAGATTTTTCCTAAGTTTATATTCGAATTATTATGACCGTATAATTACATTACTAGTCTATGTATTTGGTCATGCCTTGGAGCACACTAACATTTTTGCAAAACAAAACAAATCATTCAACAAAGCGCCAAGGTTTTCGGGATTGATTCGGACCCAAATATTCGAAGACGAAAACCAATTGAGTTGAGCCCATTTATACAACAATTGACAGAAAATACTTCTAGATTTGTGGCCTAATTTCTCTTTTTCGAAATAAAGAAGTTTCATTAACCTATAAATAACATAGACTAATAATTTATCCCTAGCTTAACTCTCAATAGCTCATAGATTCATCTCAAGTATAGGTTTAATTTGAGATTTAGGTGTGATGAAGGTGAATTATTTTTTAAAAAAAAAGACTTAAACTTTTCTTAAATTCAAAAACAAAAACAAAAAATGCAGAGAATAATATTGAATACTTTACAGGAAATTTATTATGACAAGTAACTATTTAAACTAAAAAATTAGTAAAATATGTTATGTTGAAAATAAAAAATTTAAAACTCATACCCATACATTCATATAAATGGAGAGGGCCGTAAGACTAAATAAATAAAAATACCTCCTTAATTGTTTAAAAATATTATCCATCACCGGGTTAGCTCTTCTTTTTCGGAAGTCATATTATAGGATTAAAAATTTAATGGTGTCGTATTTAATTAGGCCTAATCTAATCTCATATCATTGTCATTAAACGAGTTGTTGTAACAGCAATCACAAAATTTAATTGGATTGACAGGGACTTAAGAATATTAATACACGTAGATTTGTGGTAATCAGATCATAATTTGTAATACATGATGTGGTATATCATGTGTCGGGTGTATATGTCATATCTTTCACAATAGGCGGGCTCCACACAGTTGTGGGACCCGCCTGCTATGAGAGAGATGACATATACATCCGGCACATAATATAATTTTCGGTAATACATGATGCTTTTTGAAGACCATGAAAATATATAATAACCAAATATATGAAACTTGATGAATCCTGATGTCTCTTTGGAATCTGCTGAAATAGGTAATGAGTATATCACTAAGTGCGTCAAGATGAGACTTTATAGACAATATAAAAAAGAATTTATATTTTATGTATTTTCGTATATATCTTTTTGTGTATTATTATATGTACTCTTATCTGAACATGACTAAAATAATATTGGTTAAGAGACTTTTCATTTGAAAAAAGTGTTTATTCGTAAATTATACATTTAATCGTTTTAGTCACAAATTAAAAATTATTACTGAAATAAAAAAGAATATTTTCTATTATACATATTTAATGTTAAATAAATTAATAAACAATCAAAAGAAAATTAAATATATAAAGAAAAACGAAAGAATAAATTAGATAAAAAGAAAAAAGAAAAATTATAAAATAAAATAATAAATTATAAAATAAAATAAGTGACTTTTCATAAGTAAATCAAAAAAAGTAATTTATTTAAAAGAAGATAAGTAATAAAGTCATTTTGTAACATTTTTTATTATATATAAATAGTGTTAAATAAATTAATAAAGAATCAAAATTAAATTAAATATATAAAGAAATACGAAAAAATAAATGAGATTAAAAATAAAAAAATAAAAAAAATAAAAAAATAAAAAAATAAAAAAGTGACTTTTCATAATTAAATTAAAAAATAATTTATTTAAAAGAAAATGGATAAATAAGGAGAGGGGGGTCGGGGAAAATCAATTTTCTTAACATTTCTAGAATATTATGGGGAGGAGGCTCTCAATGTTATGCCAGCACTACAAATGTATTTATCTGACTTTCAAAACATCATTTTTTTTCAATTTAAATCCGTGGGTCCCTCCCTGCAACTACACTTACCAGGCTGATGATCTCCATCTCCAACCACAGAATTTTGACACGTAGATTTTTATTTTTTTATTTTTTTCTGATTTATTAGTGTTTTTGTAATACACTATTACCTCTCTGAACCTAAAAGAAATTAAGACTTGATACTAATATATTGACATGGTTTGGTGATACATCTATTTTTAAATATTTTAAATATTCAATAAAATAATAAATTAATTTATAATTTGTAAATTAATAATATTTAATTTTTTATTAAAATATATTTAATACTTTTATAGGCGTGTTTTCAATTTTTTTGAATTATAAAATTTATAATTATATATATTTGACTATATATACCTAATTTGGAAAAATTATTTTAGGACTTCAAGTTCAAATGTTTATTTTAAAAATTAAAAGTACATATATCCTTATCTCGACTATTTTTCAATTGAAAAATTAAGTCAAGGAGAACCGAAAGACTTGTAACAAGCATAGCCAACTCCAGTGCGCCACGTAAGGATATCAGTTAGTCACCCACACCCACACCCACAAAAAGAATCTTATGCCGCGCGTGTTCCACAAACTCCTCCAAAACGCGTCTTCATCCATTCCCAGCAGGAAAACAAACAACTACTTAAAAACCTTTTCACTTCGCCATAGAAGACAGACACAACTCAAGTAGTTTAAAGTCTTTCACTTCTTCTCCCCTTTACACTATGTTTTCGTCCCCAAAACCTCAAAACGATCCGTTTCATTGTTACCTTTCAATTTCTCTCTAAAAAACTTCCCGGCAATGAAACATGGGCTTTTTTCGTCGACTTTTTGGCGCCAAAAAGGCCGGGTCTCACTCGTCCTCGTCATCATTGAAGGAGAAGAGAAGGTGGAGCTTCTCCTCTACTAGATCCTCCAAACAAACGACGCCGTCTCAGTCTCAGTCTCAGCTCAACAAGCGCGACGCCTTTTACGATTCTAATTTGGATGCCAACAAGCACGCCATAGCCGTCGCCGCCGCCACTGCCGTGGTAGCCGAGGCCGCGCTTGCAGCAGCTCATGCGGCCGCTGAGGTTGTTAGATTGACGAGCACCGGTGGCCGCAGTTCCGCCGCCGGCGGTGTTGCTGCTCCCGCCGCCGCCGCCGCTCACGTTAGCCAGCAGCGGTGGCAACAGGAACTTGCGGCGGTCAAAATACAGTCCGCATTTCGAGGCTATCTGGTCAGTTACTTAATTACTAGCATTTATTATTTATCAATCTTGTTTCCTGAGAACACGTAGGAAACTGGAAAAAAAAAAATTCAAAATTTGAATTTTGGGTACTGTTTCTTCTTTGTTCCTCAAACCCATTTTCTATAATTTGATATTAAACTCTAATGTAAAATCAATTTTTTTTTCCCTTCAAAAAATATTTTAATATTAAATGATACATTCTTAATTTTTTTTAATCCATTTTGTAAAATAGTTTTTCAAAAATAAAATTTGCGTAGATTTTACTGAAGGGCTAAGCATTATTTGGGATCTGGAGGAATGGAAGTGTTTGTTTTTGAGCGTTTCGAAGAATCAAATTTATAACCAAAAAACGAAAGATTCTTCCAGATTTGTTTTTTCTCAGTTAAAAATCAGAGCAATGGGTGTGTTTATTGGTGTTGATTTTTTGTTGAAGGGCAAATCAGATATGGTCCCAAGATATAAATTAAAAAAAAACAAAAAAAAATAAAAAAATAAAAACAGAAGAAGAAACAAGACAAGACAAACAACAGTTTGATAGCCAGTGCCCACAATGCTCAAGCTGTGCGCCGACACAACACAAGTGGGTGGTGTGTGTATTTTTAACTGATTCCCTGTGGCTGTTATGTTATCTACGGAGCTTTGCTCTGTGTTCTGTACTTGCATTTATTTATTTTGAAAATTCTCGGTCGCACGTGCCAAAGTGAGAGTATTTAATTTTGAGTTGTGTGATTACTGATTAGTATCTTATTATTAGTGACTAAGCATGATGATGTGTGTGGATATGATTGGATTTGATAGTGATGGTGTCTGCTATTAACATGTGAAACTTGAACTGACCAAATACAGAATCATCTGTGCCTTTTGTTTTTCTTTTTTTGGTTTGCTATTTGGATTTACCTTTGTCATCAATCTCAAGTATGGTTTCTATGACTCCACAAAAAAAAAAAAAAAAGAACTTTCACTTATGCTGAAATGAAATGATCTAGTAAACAAATTGGACCCCTTGGCTAGTGTCAAAGTTGTAAGACAATGGCATGATGACTGTACTGCTCATCACAAAGTGAGCAACATCGCTCACAAGATCATCACACACTATGTCTCCATATACATTCAAAGCATAGAACAACTGGAAATTATTTGAACAGTGTACGGAACCCAAATCTATTTTACCAACGATGAAAATAATTAGCCATTCTCACATGATTAGCTTTTAGATATTTGAATCATTTGTTTCTTTACCTGACTATTTTTCTATTTCGTATGTGTGATAGTGTGAGAGATAATGATTTCCCCCATGTTTCTGCCCCTTTTGCTTTGCATGCTAATCTGTTACATTTCTTTCTAAATTCCTGGATCCCTGCACTGGCAGAACTTTTAACTTTTCAGTCATAGATAATGTCATTGTAAGAACTTTTTCATATAGGAAAAATAATTCCATGTTTTGGGGTGAGTTGATTATCGTTTTACTTCTAATTATATTGGATTGTTTAGATTGTTCTGGGATGAAAATAGTCTTCTGATTCATTGTTTTTATGGTTATTTTGAAGGCAAGGAGGGCACTGAAGGCACTGAAAGCATTGGTGAAGCTTCAGGCACTAGTTAGAGGTCACATTGTGAGGAAGCAAACAGCAGATATGCTAAAGCGCATGCAAACATTGGTCAAAGTGCAGGCACGAGCTCGTGCTAGTCGCACACACATGTCTGAATCTTTGCGTTCTAGTAGCAAGTCCTCCCTTTCTCGCAGTACAGTAAGCAAGACTTATATTCTTACCTTAGTATGTTTTCCAGGTAGGTTTAGTGATTATCTTTCTTCATCCAGAAGCATGATATAAAATCATGTCACGAGATTCTCAATGCACATGCAAAGAGAGATTTTAGGGGACCACATTCTGAATTTACCTAATTAAATTCATGTTCCTAATGTCTTTTGGTAGGATAAAGATAGATGAATTTCTTTGCAAATTGTATTTTAATATAGTCACGGGCCTCAGAAAAAGTGCATCTGATCTGAGTCATAAGCTTTGTTAGATCCAAATTTAAAATCACTGGAGTTGCAATCTGTGAGGGCCACAGTAGACAATTTTGCATTTCTTTTTGACATTTGAATGCCAAAAGTCTTGGATTAAAGAGAGGGCATACTGTACCTACCGCGCACCTTTATTCGGGGATTGGTTCACAGGAGTTCTAGGGCATCACAAATATTTCTGCATTTTAGTTGCAATTTGACATCAGGAGTGGTGTTAGGTCTTATTTTAACCTAATAAAGTTATGGATTTTATATTATATGCCTTGATTTGTAGAAATTAAAGGGTCCAAACAGACTGCTTTTTACATTTATCATGAACTTGCTGGGCCAATTCCATCATGTGTCTACCAGAAATATTTTAAAAATTCTCTTACGTACTGTATTAATAATACAACTGAGTTTGGTCTTTTACTTGTAGGTTCCTGGAAGTCCTGACAAATCAGAGCACCAATTTCGTGCTCATAGTACTAAATTTGATGGCCCCTCCATCCTAAAGGTACCATTTGACTGGATTTGTAGAATCATCTATTTACTCATTTCTATTGCACTACATGTATATGATCTTACATAAGAGGATGGGCATTGGTATAATGGTAGGGTTATTCAAGTCCCGAAAACAGTTTCTTTGCAAAAAAAAAAAAGTAAAGAGTGAGACTGCATACATATTGATTCCTCCCGATAATCTATAGTGTGAGAAGCCTCATGCGCTGAGCCATTATTTTTATATGATCTTAATAGACCGAAGTATATCTACTTCCATTTTTTCAATATATATTTTCAGTTAGGAATCAGTCGCATATCGAAATTTGAAAATGTTATTAGCTGAAAAATGTAATGCATAGTTTTGTCAAAGTACTGATAGAAATACTATTAAAATTCCAGTAATTTCTAGAATTTCCTTCTGAACATTGATCTCAATGTGATCCAAAAGTTATTAGTTGCAAGGAAATTCTAATTGTATGCTGTTTCAATTTGGTGCAGAGGTGTGGTTCTAATTCAAACTTTAGAGATATTTCTGACCTAGACAAAGCACGGTGGGGTTCAAATTGGTTAGATCGTTGGATGGAAGAAAGTGTATCGAACAACCATAGAGTAAGTCAACTTAAAAGTGGACACGCTGCAGATGATGAGAAGAGTGACAAGATCTTGGAAGTAGATACATGGAAGCCTCACTTGAACTCCCAACAACATAATAGAGCTTTTCGAACCTCTTCACATGGTTCGGCTTTGGACTATAACAATCACAGCTACATGACGTTGGACTCTCCATCAAAATTCTCAGCGAAAAATATGAATCCAATCCCAAATGCATCTTCCGGGGAAGTTTTATCATTAAGCTCGCTGAAATTTCCTGTTGGAAAAGGTGAAGCAGCTTTGAAGACCACTGATAACAGTCCACAAGTATCTTCTGCATCGTATAGACCTGGAAGCAGCGCAAGAAGAGGTCCTTTCACACCCACAAGGAGCGAGTATTCCTGGGGCTACATTAGTGGATACTCAGGTTACCCAAATTACATGGCTAACACGAAATCATCACGAGCTAAGGTCAGATCACATAGTGCCCCAAGGCAAAGACTCGAGTTTGAGAGAAATAGTTCAACCAGGAGGTCCACTCAAGGACTTTGGGACAGGAGCATTAATTCAGAAAGAGATTATGCTCAACACGTCGACTTCAGGAACAGAGCTTCTCCAGCATCGGATCAATTGGGTAAACTTGGGAGTACAAATTTAAGGTGATGCTGCGTGATTTGCTTTGAATTTTCCTTTTGCATGTTCCACTTGATTTCCCAGTTTATCGCAGTTCGCTAGTGTTGTAATTACACGACTATTGTTCAACCGAACTGAACAATGTCAATGTTGGAAATGGACATAGTTTTTAGTTTGTATTTATGCAAGGTGTATTATCTAGCACCGGTTACTGGATTCTGATGTGAGTGTAAACTATTTCGGAACTGACAGTGACAGTAAGAGCCTAAGCCTTTCTCCATATGATGTTTTATCTCCATTAGTTAGCAGAGACTACGGTACTTCAGGTTCATCAAAAAGTTTTTTCTTGCAGCATATCTCAAGATGGAGTAGAATCACCTTAATTTTGCCTTCATTAGCTATCTTTTTGAACGTCACAGTGACATAATGAGTGACTTGGATTAGCTGTTGAACTGGGTTGTAAGGTTTGACTTAACTAATTAAATATTATCTGTTTTAGAAGCTCGCTAGTCCAACGGTTCAGCTCGTTTTCCCATATATTTTACGGCCAGTCTAACGATCTCCACCCTCATAGTTTTTATTCTTAGCCAAGATGATCCATCTCCGAAATCTTGATCCAAATATAACCAACTAATTTAGGGAATCTTTTAGTTTATAAGAAAAATCATTAAACCACCACACAAATAATGTGAAATATTATATTTTTGGTTTAATTTTTTACGTAATAGTTGATAATTATTGAATAAGAATTTATATCAAATTAAATCTTAGATATATATTACTATTAATATCAGAATATTTTTAAAAACTTAACAAAGTTGAGCTGAGGATCCAAATTCCATAATGAGATGGTTGAAAAGTGAGTTTTAGTACAACTTTTTAGATCGCAGCAATTGGAAAATCAGTCGTTAATGATGACTTTTGGTAAATAACAGCACGAACCCATGTTACTTACTTTCATAAAAAGATTTGTATGTATATAACGACTGTTGATTCACGGAGGTTGAATCCTGTAGCTTACAAAAAGATTTGTCTGAAGTATAGCGACACAACATGGTGACATTAAAAGCAAACAGATTGTTTTTTTTTTTTTTTTAAATCACCTAATTCGGATTTAAGGAACAGTAAAATCTCCGACGTCACATCTTCTTATAAGAAACACATCCATTGAATTCTAACACAGGACCTGGAAGTCGGATCCTAAATACTGTAAGATTTTGGGGTTAGCGCGGAAACATCCATGTGATTGAAATTTTAAATTTTCTTCCAAAATCACTTTAAGGATCATGATTATATCGTTGTTGATGTAAACAAATATATTAATAAAATTAATCCCAATTAATTTTATAACATGCATTCAAATAAATTTTATTTATCAAAAAAAAAATATATTTAACAATAATAAAACATATCAGAATATTTTATTCTTTTCTTGATCAATTATTGAATTTTTTCTTCAATTTTCTCTTATCTTCGTGCACCAAGCGTTGCACCCCTAGATGACACATAAGTTCTCATCTGAAAAAAATGGCTCCCACTTGAGAACAAGAAAAACTATTTTCTTTCTAGGATGTTAAAGTCTAGATTCAGAAATTCAAAGAAAAAATTTTCTTTGAATTAATCTTAGAACAACTTCGGGACTAACCGAGAGAGAGAGAGAAAAGATAGAAAAAATCGGCCAATGGAAAATTCTACCCCATTGGCCGAAAATATCATATATTTGAAGTGTAGGGATTGTTTTGTCTGTATCTCAATATAATAAGGACACTTCAAGATCTATCCCAATCAAATTGGGTCTTTTTAAGATCTTTCCTAAATATATTAGGAAACTTAATTAAATAAGGCTTCCTTATTAAATAAAGAATTCTCTATTAAATCTATATTATGACTCTAATTAATTAGGGTGCTAGCCCACTTAAAGCCCAACAGATTAAATATTATTTTAGCCAAATAATTAATTAAATATTAATTAATTAATTTTAATGAACAATTAACTAAAATTAAATTAAATTTATTTAATATAAATATCAAATATTTATTTAAACAATGAAATCTAATTTTATATTTCGAATTTATTAATCAAATTAATATTTCGAAAATATCCCGATTATCCTAACCCAATAAGGAAATCTTATTTTGCCAAAATAATCATTTATTAACTTTTAACAAACATCAATGAATTTGCAACGTAGATGAGAACTATATTTGTGCGACCGTCGTAGGTTCATTATCGAGTAGTAGTGAGATAATATTAATTTTTTAATATTTTATCCCTATGATATCCCACAGACAATGGATAATCGCCTAGCAGCAAGCCATGACCCATAGTCGATGAATAAAGTGGGAGAACATATGAATCTCTTAGAAAATATTTCGAGCATGACATCTCATTCCTTCCGATATTTATGTTTCTTATCGAGTCTGGGATCATGGTAAGGTCAAATATTTTCTACTCGACACCCCTTTAAACTCGATCTTGTGGATTTGATATCTCTAAGATATTGACTGCTTTGGCCAAAGACTTGTACCCACAACTTTGAGTTTGCTTGAAACTTCTCTAACTTTTATTATTAAAGTTATCAGATCCCATCTTGAAGCATACATGACTTCATACATTAATAACTCAATGTCATCTAGCATTTATTCAAAGGACGTGGATAGTCGAATGATGATATACAATTGAACCAAGAGTAATATCGCACAAGTCATCATGCGATCTCAGGTCAGAGGATATGACGACACTAATGTATTATTACGAAGATCAATGACCTTAGATAATAATTACCATGTGATCTTACGCTTATGTGGCCGTGTTCGCTATTTCATTATACTAATGAAAGTATATATTGTTTGTGTCCTTATGATATAAGAGTCATCATTCATTCTAATTGTTGGGATATATGCCCTAAAACTTCATGTAATATAAACAGAATTGTTTGTTATAAAATAAAAGGTGTATTGTTCATTTATCGAATATTTTGATTTAAATCACATATTGTAAATTATCTTGTTTACCCTATATTACTTATGTGCCTTCAGACTTAGTGTATGAGTGTCATACACAAGAGGATTTAAGTCTGAAATTAGTAATTTAAAATAGTCCATAGATAGCAAAAAAGCAGGTACTTTGTTTGTGGTTTATCTATAGCTACGGTCTATTCTATAATTATATGGCGACCTTGATTCGGGATCGTCCATGTGGTGATATGAGAATGAAGGCACCTTATATGATGTGATCATATAAGATTGGACTCGGATATAAATGAATTTCTTATAATATCCGTTAAATAAAGAAATTCATTTCTATCTTCTAGATGGTCATAAATAGATTGATATGAATCCTGAGTGTACTGCGAACTCATGCATGACAGACTATAACCTTTGATTTACAAAGGTGAGATTGGTGTTGCAATCCCCGAACAATAGCTACGTACTTTGAGGACATGGTTTGATGTGTAGTTGATGACATTTCACATAGATATGAAGTTCACTCATTTTCTTGCGAGAAGTAGATGAGTATCTTCCTTAAGGGTTGATTCGGTACTTGAACGATTAGAACACTCAAGTCTTTCTATTGCGAATAGAAAGATTAATATTTATAATGGTTATGAATAAATCGTTCATTAGAGAATAATGATATTTAAGGTAAAAATAATTAGAAGGGTATAACATACATTATGACTCGACTCTAATTATGAGATACTCTTGAAGGGCTAATCCATATGTAGTGACTATAACGATGGACACCGACGTAGTTCAGCTTATATTATTTATCTACGACAATGAAAGCGCACATTTGGATTTTAGTGGAATAACCTAAAGTTAATAATTCACAATATTTAATTAATATTCCAGGATTATTAGAGCTCGAAACTGTAGGTCCATTTGGTCCCCGTGCTGACTCGATATACTGTAGCAAATTAAATATAATTGCATAGTCCAATTATACTATTATATATATATTATTAATATGATTAATAATATTTTTTTGTCACACTTGAAACTTATATTAATTTTAATATATGATTTTACATAATAAATGATTATATGATAATTATTTATTATAATTATTTTATTAAATTATATTGTATAATTTAAAAAGATTTTGAATTAATGGATTTCCAAAAATATATTTGGAAACTCTTAATTTGGAATGGAAATTGGATCTTTTTATTTAGTAATACTTTTAATGTCATAATGATAACATTTAACAAAATTTTGGATGTTACAAAATTGGAGAGGGTGGCCGAGTTTTTGGAAGAAAAAAGAGGAAAGGCTTTTGTTGGGGCAGTTGTGGAACCCCAGGGTCTGATCGGTGCCCATGCAACAGAAATGGGTCTAACCCGTATATATCAAGCATGGCTGTAATTTTAAATTATTTAATAAAATACTATATTTCATTACGAATGTATAGGGAAAAACCGGGACTGAATCAGAGTCCGGAAGCTCAAGAACAAATGAAAATAATTTCAGCGCGCGTAGCGCGTACCGTGCGCGATATAGTACGCGCGACACTGTAGCGCCCAACATATATATATATATATATATATATATATTATCATTTGCTTCTTAATATTTCCTTCAGCTCTCTTTCCAGAGAGCTGTAAGAATTATGGTGTATTACCCTAATTACTTCCAACTCTCCTTAAACACTTCAAAAACACCCAAAATTATTTTTTAACATTAAAATAAATATCAACACATGTTATAGAATAAAATTCAAGTTTTTCAAAATATGAAATATTTTACAAAAACATAAATTTATTCTAAATACGCACTTGCGTAAATTTTGAATCCAATACACAAACCAAATTAGATTCCCAATAAGAAAATCTCGTGAATAATTCTAAGTCACCCAAAAGTGGTCAAATGATTCTAGAATGGTAGTCATAGCTCTAAGCTTTAATCTAGAGTTCCAAACTCTAATTTTATGTTATGTCTAATATAAAGTTTTTGACTCAATTACCAAGCATATTATGTTTATACTTCTAAAGCATCCTAACACAATTTATTAGCCTTATTTCAACATTAAGCTATGTGATCATGCATCCAATACATAAAATAACATAACTTCAGAGAAATTCAAACTTACCTAGCAAGTTGATGCAAAGATCAAATCTATTTCTCTTGTTGAAATGGTTGGAGAACCTCCAAGGTTGCAAGCTTCACTCCAAGATACAACCTTGATTCCAATATTAGCAAGCTTCAATCCAAGATCCAATCTTGATTTCTCATAGATGAAATGTTGTGGAGACCTCACAAGCTTCTCTAAACACTTCTCTAACTTAGGCTAATTTCTCTAAGAATTGCTTGTATTTAGCTTTCTTAAGCTATTGCTTTGCTTAATTAAAACTTTCATAAAGCTTGATATTTATAGCAAAACTTAGGTGATTTTTAATTAAAAAAAGTTGTAATCAATTCTTATGTGGACTTAATCTAATTTGTCCAAATATGTATAATTAGGTGAGACTAATCTCAATTGTCTCCCAATTTGATTTAATCCAATTAAATCAAGACAAAGATTAGGAAATGGATTAGTTCAATGTTTGTCACTTTGATTTAATAAATTAAATCAAGCCAAAACCACATATTATTACATACTTACAATTACCATAATATCCTCAAATGGTAGAGATAATTATGATTTTATAATTAAGCCATTGTGTAATTATTGAGTTAATCCAATTAGGTCAAAGTAAATAATCAATATTATCCAATAACATTTGATTATCTTAGTTGATAATTATAATATCGAATATTATCTTTTATCAAAATTAATCGGCTACCCAAGTGCTCAACGAGTACACTTCATATTGAGACTCTCTAAGTTCAGACACGTTTGTCATATAAGCCTAGCTAACATGTACGTAATTCAGCCACCTCCGAATTTGCGAAGAACACGAACGACCTTTCTGAACTATACAAGTCGAGGTCATCACATATATTTAACAATCCATCTGTCATAGGCTATATGAGTTGTGCTTAGGAACATAGAATATACCGTTAAATTTCTAAGGCGCACATCTCATGTCGATATATCCATGATTCTTCATAAC